>CAEMYA010000028.1:931656-946744 GCA_903131615.1 Diplodus sargus
AAAAGATGACACAGCGTCTGGTTCTGTGATACCGGGCAGGAAGGTTGTGTCTAATATCTGATAGAATATTAATGCAGCCTTTTATCTTAAATTAATGGGTTCATTAAATTCTACAACATTTGGTTATTAGATCACATTTCAATAATGTGATCACATTTAGTTTTTAACTCATTTTCTTTGTCCAGGAAGTCACTTGGATCTTTTGATCTTTTGAAGTAAAGTTTTTTTTTCCTTTTTTAAATATATTTCAAAAACACCGTGTGTGACATCTGAGAGCACAGCGACCCAAACAAGTCGCCGAGCCCCACAAAATGGAAATCTCTGCTATGTTCTGCACAGTCCGGTGTTCCTGCCCGGCTGCAGCGTGACGCACACATCTCTGTTTATCTACATTAGCTGACTGGCTTTGACGGGTTTGATTTACTGCCCCTGACGAGATCTGATATTGTGCGAGAGAGAGCTGTTTCCCCAATTAATGTGCAGAAATGCTATGTGTGATGTATGTTGCGATGTCTTGTTCCTGACAGACCAGATATAACATTCTGATTAGCCGCCGTTGTGATGATACACACCGCTTTTTTCTGGAGGCGGTGCATCCATTCGACCTGGCTCTTTCTTAATTTCACACACTGGGCATTGTAATGATTAGCCAAAGATTTGATTAATGTCTTAATTACTAATCCATCTTGCTCTCAGGTTGTCAATTATCCTCTCTCGCTTCGCTTCCTCTGCGCTGTTCACCTTTCCCTGCTGGGAGTGAAAACCTGTGTGAGACTCGCAGCGAGCTGTGAATCCCACACCAACTCCAATTATCTCTCGGCGTTCGCGAGCTTCTGGAGAGAAATGTTTCAGCACGTCGCTGCGCAACACACCAGACACTGAAACGGAACTCACACGTATAATCAGCCCGGAATGAGACAGCAGGAAACAAACGGAGGATAAATATCAGGAGAAACATAAGATGAGTTATTAAAGCAGCATTATGTAACTTAAAACAACAGCTTGAATGAGTTTGTTTGTAGCTACATCACGTCTGACTAATTGTTACACACCTGGGATTTGTACTGTTGCACAAAAATGCCAATTTCTACATAAAGTTGCCTTAAATGATGGTTATTCTGAGCTGCTCTCAGGGAAAAGATACCAACGCACTTTGAAACTCAAAGAAAAACAATTTGAAATCACGTTGATTGATAGTAAATACACACACACGTATACAAACACATCGTCTGCATATACGACGTCCCAAAAATTAGCATGCATGCGTGATTAGTGGATAATGGGCATGACTTAACGACTGACTTTAATACCAGAGACCAGGGTTGGGTGTCAGTCCCTGCAGTTAAAGGGACAGTTCACCCCAGAGTTAAAAATACATACTTTTTAGTCAATATTTGTTTTGCTGTGTTTTGCTGATTTTTGGAGATATTTCAGTAGAGATGTCTACTTTCTCTCAAATATGATGTAATAATGATGATGGCACTTCACTTGTGGAGCCAAAAACTACCTTTTAAAAAACTCTGCAGCAGATTATTTCCAGTTATTGAATCTTTGACAGCGCAACTTTACTGTTGAGTTTTTTAAATGTATTTGAAAAGCCGACTGATATTTAGGTGCATTATATGAGAGAAAGCAGACATTTCTTTAACCCTGCAACCCGCATAAAACCAATCAAAATGGAAAAAGATTGTACGACAGATGGCAGAAGAAAAATATGTGTTTTTTTAACTTTGGGGGTGAACTGTCCCTTTATGCTTATGGACTATCTACACAGCATGCATTTCAGCAGCCTTTGGCTCTGTTATAATCAACCCTGTGATGCGTAAAGTAAACGCAACCTGCAGAGCATTTTTAACCATCTCAGTCTGTCAGGAATGTTCGGTGACGGAAAGATTGAAAAGGTCAAAATGTCTCATCGTGCGTCACCGCTCGCTTAAACTACGCTGACACAGCGTTTCACGAACACTGCGTGAACTGACGCACGACCAAAAACAAGCAACTTTGGAAAGCCAGACCACGTGAATCAATCAACTGGTCACAATGACGTTAAACGTGGGTTCAGTTCCATTTCGTATACATTTCAAGACAAGACGTCCGTGTCCTCAAAAATGTCTTTTTGAAAGCAGCCACATGGAAAATTGAGTTGTTGAATAAACTCTAAGATAGACGCCATTGATTGTTCAGGTAGTCAATCAGGCGTCAATGAACCCGTCGAGCTGAGAGTCAAACAATCACTCATCTGGCAGAATTCTGACAACATTCATCCGTGCAGGTTGCATGATGGAGTATTGTTGGAAAGAAATGCAGATACATTAATAAAAATGTTCCCTCATTATGTTGTTAATTACCAGAATCTGAGCAGCGATACATTTCTTCCAAAAAGCATTTTCCTTTTGCAGTTTTTAGTAGTGAAGTCATTGCACATGATTTTTTCGGGTTGTTGAGAAAATGTTTGCCTGAAATCAAACGAAAGCCGAGAAAGTTGAAAAATGAGCACACATTTTACAAAAAATATGCTTTGAATGCTTTTTTTTTATATCCAGAAAGCCTTCATAGCAGATTTCAGAGGAGAGTTGTATGACTTACGCGCGTCCTATCAGTCTGATATCACACGTTTCACAACATGAGGCTGTTACAGTGACGGATCTCCCTTCCTACAACCACCATATGCTCAGCAACAGAACATGTTGAAACCAGGATCTAATTAAAAAACCCTCTTCCCACCACACGATTGTTATATAATTGCAGGGGACCGAAGTCTTCATCTTTGCCTGCTGTCGTTTCCTCTCTGCGCATGAATCATATGACCTGTGTTGCAAGTGAAAAATAATTAAGTCCTATTTTAAGAGCATGTTTTTTTTTTTTCTAAAGATCCTGACAACCTATGACAAATTTGTCATATAATTGCAAAAATGGGCTTAATTGGGCGTGCAAGCCTTTGAACAAAGTCAGCGTGATTGATGCAGAATCACAGAGTTCACCTTCAAATCTTTTACCAACACCAACCTCCATCTGTTCTGTTCAAAAACACCTTGAACTGAGTTCCCCTGAATTTGTTGGCACACTGCTGCATGCTGCAAAAACTCAAATATTGCCAAAAATGTGTACTCCCTGAGTGAGATCAGGCCGTCGCTGACATCTTTGTCAAAGCAAGCCTCAGCACAGAACCTGTGACAGCCTCGATCGCTTTCCATTCCATCAGAGCGGACCTGTCAAATCCCAGCAAACGGGTAAAATGTGCCGTGACAACGCATACATGCGAATGAGATGCGGAAAGAGGAAAAAAAACGGAGGAAACATCAGCCAGAGGAAATAAAAAAAAGGCTGAGGTTGATAAAACACACCCACCTACTTACAGGAGATCAGCATCAAGACTGTAAACCCACATTCCGGGTCTTCGTCTGACACACTACAGAAAATCTTACCGTTGTCAAACAGGACTCTGAGAAACGCGCCTCGCCACTGGCCTAATATTCAAGATTCGCTCCGATTATGCAGTTAGCTTCCCTCCTGTGGCGACGGAGGAACACTGAAGGCAGACGGAGCGGATTGGGGTCCAAGTGAAGGCTTGAACGAGAAGCCCTCAGGGTGAGCGAGAAGCAGACATTTCTGGGACACTTGACGTTACGTAGATGGATAATTGGACCACTGGATATACACGACCAAAAAGTAGGAAATGCCCAGGGTGTAGAGTGTTCTCTGTCTAGGAACATATCAGGCTTAACAGTTTCTCCAAAGCATTTATGCTCAACATTTGTTAGCAGTGTGGCTCTCGGGATGGCAGCGGCGGCGGACGGTCGGTCCACCACTCGGGTCCAGAGTGAAATATTTTAACAATGCCGTGAAACCCAGAGGATGAATCCTATTAACTTGAGTGATTCCCTGACTTCTCACCAAGCACCGCGAGCAGGTCAGAATTGTTCCTTATCCCAGTGAAATATATCGGCTAATCTACAAGATGGATTGGCAGCAAAGTTTTGCACACATTCGTGGTTCCGAGACAATGTTCCCCTCTGACTGGTGATGATTTATCCTCTTGTAAACCTTTTCCAGAACAGACTTCTGTAGAAATATCTCAACAACTATTGGATGGATTCCCATGAAATTTGGTAAAGACTTCTTCAGGATGAATGTTGTTGTTGTCACGTTGGACAAAATCAGTATTTTGACCCGTTAATGGCACTAGAATAAAAATCAGTGATACCTGCAGTGATTTTATTACCAGCATGTTGTTTTTGATGCTAACTGGAACATGTTAGCATGCTGAAACGCTGGAAACCCGCTAAAGACGCGCCGTTAGTTCAACTGTACCTCAACAGAATCTGTACTCCAGGTCGCCCTCAGGTATCGTGGCGAATCTGCTCAAAGAAGTTAGAGAATGACACGTTTTTCAAGGACTAGTAGAAAAAGAGCGTTGTGCAGTAGCACTCTCAGACTCGGGTGATGTGGTATCTGAAAACAATCCAGTGCTTCCTCTCACCTCCCCTTCCACAAAGCAATATGCTTTATCTCCATCCTCTAAACCTTCAGCGCTTTACATAAACGTCTTCACGTCTTTTAAGAGCTTCAAGGTAACTAATTAATGTCACAAACCATCACGGATAACCTGTTTTTCTTTCACCTTCACTTCCACGGTAACATAAAAGCTGATGCTTTTTGCCTTTGAGTGTGTGCGAGCTCAGACATCCAACCAGCAGTGATGAGGGCGGGTTCGTTTCCCTGCGTCGCATCAGCAGCACTGGGAGCGAATATGCATCGAGCACTTTGACTTTAAAGCTCATTAAAGAGTTAACAAGGTTCATTAAGTGTCTCATTAAGGAATCTGGAGGGAAACGAACCAGCTTTGACAAAACAATGACGCCGTAACAACGTGACGACAAGAAGTAAACAAAGTTTAAAGATCCTCAACAGCCTACAGCTGATTCTCCTCACTTTAATTTTTAATGAGCGTATAGCCGCCCCGAATCAATCTGTTAAACTCTGATGAATTGTCTCGGCTGCAGCTCCTTTCCTCTGGTGAACACATCAAGGAAATATTTGAGAAAAGCTTCTTTTTCACCTCTGAAATACCTCCAGGATTAGCCACTTCCTCTCCTTTGACTGACCTAGAAAACTAGTCCAGGCTTTTTTGTTTCCCAGCCCTGTTTACTGCAGTGCTCAATACTCCAAGGCTGTCCCGCTACAAACTCAAACAACACATCCGACTCTTCTGAACTCAGTCGCCTGGAAACTCATGAACCGGAAAACACGATAGCGCGACCCGGACCCACTGTACGACTTGCCTTCATTGGCTCCCGAGTCTCAACACTCAAGAGCGTCTACAAAGCCTAAATACTGTCTAAAAAGTACAGCGCGCATTCATTTGATCTGAAAACCTTGATCCAACTCCGCTGCTGCTTTCTGGACTCACAGTTCTTGTTGTTCTCTAAACCCGAAAGAGAAACCGAGCCACCGTTCGACTCCAAGAGGGTGCCGCCCTCCCTTTTGGACACAGACACAGATTTCAGCACATTCAGCTCATTATTTAAGTCCAGAGTCAAGATCTATTTGTTTAATGCAGCCTACTGTACCACACATTTGCTCACTGTACTGTATAATCGTCAGTCTCGTCCTCTCGTTCCTTTGGAGCTCCCAGTGCTGATCTGTGTGACCAAACATTTACCTCCTGTGTGCAAAGACCTGCAGCGAACTCGACCTCACCAAATGCATAAAGTAAAGAGACAAAATGCACAACATTTGGGGCTTTTAAGGAAAAACGTGATCAGTCATTTTGCCAGACTTGACAAAGATGTCTCCCTTTATTCTCCACACGTAATATGACACAGTCTAAAAGATGAAAACAAGTGTGCGATCCAAACGCATCCAAAGCACATATGTAAAGATGATCAGTGTGTGTTTCTTTTACAAGATGATACTGTGTTGTCTGTTCCATAGCGTGATGCTTCCTGAAGGCTGATCATCTTTTGAGGCCAGACTGTGGAGAATCATGAAAGGAAAAGCTTGAAGTCTTTACGCTGTGTTCACATGCATATAGAGACAGAAAATGCAGCTTAGCCCGGGGCGAGATTGAGCCTTGCCTGGGTAATGATCAGTGAAATCCTGAAAGTCATTGATTTATGTTTTCTTTCTTTTTCCTTTTCATTTCTGCATTGCTTAGTCAGTTTTAGACACGCCGTTGCTATGTTTTCATATCTGGGAAACGGTGAAAAACCTTTGCAGCTATTCTGTACATTGATTACATGGCAGAGGTGTGATGCGTATGCACAGCAGCGTTTTTTTTTTCTTCCTTTGACAGCACTCAGAGAGAACCTGCTGTGACCTCCCTGACGTGCTCTGATCAAAACATTAGCACGAATGGCGGCGCCGTGTACTGTGCAGCCATCGTGTGCTCCGGCAAACTGCACTCTGAGTGTTTGCCATTGATTCATGATGTCGCCAAGTGAAGCATGTGAAGGGAATAAAAGATCGGGGCTAGAATTCAGCCCTGAGAGACTCAAAAGGTGATATCTGCTGGAAAAAAAAAGATAAAGCACCGTCTGTTGTGATAATGAAAGAGAGCTAACAGCGGCTCGCAATGAGAGTCCAACATGCTTCAGCTGGCATACTGCTGCAAAATTGCAGAAATGGTCTCTGTGACCTTTGTTTATACATGTCATTGTCATTTTGTGTCTCTTTGTAGTCATTTTCCATTATTTTTAAAATCTTTTTTAAGTTGTTTTGTATTCCTTTGCAGTTAATTTCTATTTTTCTGTAGTTGTTTTGTATTTATTTGAAGCTGTTTTGCCACTTTTTTGAAGTTTTTTTGTACCTCTTTGTAGTTCTTTTGTATTTCTCTGTCATTGTTTTGTATTTCTTTGAAGTCGTTTGGTATTTCTTTGAAGTAAATTTCTATTTCTTTGAAGTTAGTTTCTATTTTTTTGTGGTTGTTTTGTATTTCTTTGTAGTTGTTTTGTATTTCTTTGAAGTTAATTTCTATTTCTTTGAAGTTAATTTCTATTTCTTTGAAGTCAGTTTCTATTTTTCTGTAGTTGTTTTGTATTTCTTTGTAGCTGTTTTGCCACTTTTTGTAGTTGTTTTGCACCTCTTTGTAGTTCATTTGTATTTCTCTTTCATTGTTTTGTAATTCTTTGTAGTCGTTTTTCCTCTCTTTGAAGTTGTTCTGTACTTCTCTGTAGTTGTTTTGCAAATATGAGTGCTTCTTTAAACAGGGATGGTAAATTACATGATGATTGATGATTTATGATTACAATATCTGCCTTTTTGAGGAAAAGAGGTCAAAACAATGTTAGTTACTTAACTCTGCTATGTAGGAAAATGAGTTATTCTAAGAAAGAGCTCACTTAAATCATTTGGTGATATGTTTCCCTAGTTTTACCATCCAGTACAGGTGAGCTATATATGCAGTAAATCAACAGAGAAGTCCGAGCAGCCATCACTCCCTGGAAGTTAAAGCTGAGAAAAATATTTCCATTCAGAGTCAGAGTCACGCGTCACCCAGAGCGGCTCTGTTTGAAAAATGTTTGCCTGCTTCTAAATCAATCTCTCAGTGAAACTGTCGCTAAATCATGTAAGCTGCCTACTTTGTGAGTGTTTGAATAGCTGGAAAATGGTATTAGCTCATCGATCACAACGGCGCAGGAGTAAGTTCATATCGACAGAATGTTGAATACGATCTCTGCCACACTTACGATCTGACTTCTACAAGTTGTGTGAGCTGACACAAGGCTCCTGAAGTTTGATCTGCACATAATCAGCTAACGTGTCATTTATTCTATCATACACGAGTGCTCAGGCCGCATAGATGGAATATACAATCGTCTCTCTAAAGACAGACCTTCAAATCCGCCTTTTCCTATAGGAAATGTACCAGAATCACATAATTCATCAGTGTTATTTCTTCCAGCGATTGTAATCATCTTAGTATTCTAGACCACGAGATCCTCATCGACTCCGTTTAAGTCTGGAAACCTGAACATGAACTACACCAGAGAACTTTGTTTAGTGTCTTGTTACAAAATGAATTAGCTCTCTACAGAGACAAGTTGGCAAGTTCTCCAAAACCCACTAATCTGCGCTACGTCATGCAGGCTGTCGAGCCAGCTCGGTGCTGAGCCGGAGAAACAGCCCAGCGCTCACGACGGTCAATTAGAGCTGCATGATCAAATATGTCAGAGGCCGTGCAAGGTCCCGAGACAAAGCGTGAACCATCTCCAGCATCTGCTGTTTAAATGAGGTCATCCAGGCCGCGCAGTAGAATTTCTCCAGAATATTGCTGTTTAAAGAGAGCAGCACTCTGACTGAGGACAACTTTGTCCAGAAGGACTTAGCAGATTTTAGTTGTTCTAATTGGGCATCTTAATATAAATGAAGACTGTTGAAGTGATTTCACTCTTCCAGCTGACAGTGTAAGGCCTTAAGGCTCATACCTGCATTATAATCTACACATCACAAATCCACATTAGCCACGCAATTATAAAAACACAGTATTTAAAAGTTTGGTACTTTTGACCTACTTAAACAAGACTGTGGTTTTTCCCAGAAGAAGTGTTTCATGCATGGAAGTAGAAATGCGTCAGTGGATAACTATGGATGGAAACTAAATTACCATAAGGACCAACGATGTCAAAATTGTCTGTAGGAGAGTTTGTAGGAGCAACATCGAGCTGACAGGTACAGCACCGCGTGCAGAGAGCGGCTTCCACTGAGGACGACGAGAACATCGGTTTAAAATAGCTGGAGTCTGAAAACACGAGAGGAACATCAGACGAGCTCGCGCTGGTCAGACGTTCGGTTTTAGGGTTTCAGCTCTGAGCAGTTTCTTTAATTTGATAGTCAGCCGCCTTAACAGTTGATTAATCATTGATAGGAGGATAGACTTCGTTATGACTTACAATAAGAGTTAAAGCCGCAACCCAAGTTGTGTTTGTTAACCTACATAACAGAAATTAATGCTTTTGTTTTAAACTGGCCCACAAACCCATCTGATCATAGTGAGGCTACCAAATGGCTATAATGTGATGATATCAGTTTGTATAGAATGTCTTTTTGTACTTTTTTAAATGACAAATAACTTGAATTAAATACGTTTTCACACATGAGGAATTTGTTGTAGTCTGCGGGTGCAAAAACAACAAACAATACTTTACAATACTAGAGTTTAAATAGGTGTAAGTCTTTAAATAGGTCCTGGCTGCTTTATTTTGAAAATAACTTATGATATTTTCCTGACATGTAAAAAGATGTTAACTCTAATATCGCTGTGATGTGAATTCATATATTTTATATGATGTTTCTCAGCATAGAGACGTTTTGAAGGATAGGCTGTGAAAATACCAAAGGTGTTGATCAGAAATGCTATAAAAGAGAACTGTAATGCTTTAAACACAAAGTATAACATCTAAAGAAAAACACAACAAAGGCTGTTCACTTAAAATCTCGCTGCAGTCGCTTGCTGAAATTAAATTCTGTTAATCTGCAGAGGAGGTTCTCATGCTGCACAATCCAAAATGCCAAACTCTCTCCGAGTACTTTTTCAAGGTCAAACAATTCCAAGTAAAGTGCCACCAGACTGATGACCTTCTTACATTCGGTGACTCACAGTGATGAGGAGCTGAAATACTCACCATGTCTGTATCCGACACCGGCCCGAAACTCGTCACGTAGATGTTTGTCCTCACTTCTGTCACGCTCTCTGAGGGAAGAGACAACAAGCACCAGAAAACATTTCAGCGCAGTGTGTCTACAGAAAGCTTTTGCCGCAACTCAGTCTTTGTTAAGCCGATTGTTTGTGTACATGACGGTGAAGTCTGCCTGTTGGCATTTAACTAAGCCGCTTCGCACAAATATTCAACTGTAATCAAGGGTTGGAGGAACACTTTCAGACCGAGGAAACGCTGCAGATTTATGCACGCTCGGTGGAGAATTTGTGGCCCTGTGGACGGATTAATACCTGGATTCTGTCTCCGTGCATCACGTTGTCACGACCGTGTCAACTTTGTTGTGCCGCAGATTTCGGGTCGAGGAACTCAAAGCTGGACCGGCAGCAATTCACACATTTTGACAACATTGTTATAACACCACTTGGCACAGGACGGGCTTTTTTCAAGCTCCGATTTAGTCGCTGTGAGCGACTTCACAGATGCTTTTTGAAAGTCTTTAGTTCAGTAAAACTACCATTTGTTTGGCTCGTGCTTAGTTTTGTCCACTGCAGCATAAAATCCGCTTTGGGCCAGACCCAAGTCTGTATCTGTGGAGAGAAGACATCCCTTTTGACCCACAATAATTTGAGTTAGCCTGCCCCAAAAACATTTAACAGCTCCTGAGGGACTGCTGGCTCGGGAATAAAACGCAGCAGCTCAGCATTAAGGGAGGCTGTGTGTATTTCTTATTGGAATAATGGGCACCCTTTGCTGCTATTACACTATCTTTGCACACATTATAATCACATTAGACGTGATGTAGTCTATTACTGTATGAATCTTGCGCGACTGTTACGAGGCGTTTCTGCTCCATATATTCCCAGGGCCACTGCCGTTCCTTAATTATAATTACATGTATCATTGCGCGTTAGGCTACAACAGGAGCTCCATTAATGCTTTTTGTTCTGTCACGACGATTTCCAAATGATTCCTGACACTGTGACAATGAGCAGATTGATCATTAGTTAGTAAGTTTGTCAGGTTTTTTTTTTTTTAATTGCAAGCTGTGAAATAATTGTCCCCCCCACACACACAAAAAAAAAACTTCACAAGAGATTTTTGAATGCAGCTTTTAAGTTGGGCCCTGATATGAAAGTCATGACAGATCAAATTTCGCCCTCTGCTGTGTGGGATGAATCAGCTCCTCTGGGCCAAATGTGTAAAGCAGGCTTTCGGGCCGTTGGTGAGACAAATTGCTGCTCCCAGTGGTGCAACAACTACAGAGTGATGAGGCTTTTCTCCAAAAGTGAATGGATCCCCGGCTCTAACTGTGTCCCAGATCTAAGCGACCACCCACAGGTGAAGTCTCCAATCCGTCGGCAAAGGGCCCCCTCGAGAGGCGAGATCCACTTTCCACATTAATCATTCCTGTGACACAAATAGCTCTCGCAAATACGTGATTATCGCAACACCGACTCAGCAGTTTGCATGGCAGGCAAAAAGGCGGCAGGAACGGAATGAGTCGCCCCGCTTCTGTTTACAACAATGCACCAGAGCAGAGGGCACAGCTAATAGATGCAGCTGAAAATGAAATTAAATGGTGCTCTCGAGTTTGTGTTTGTCTGAGACGCTCCCCTGGGACTCTTCCTCAGCAGGGCCGTGGGCGGCGGGTCAGGGGGAACGTTGTGGTTACATGTAGGAGCCCTTGACTTTGACCGGAACTGGTAGACTGGTTGGACTGTTGAGGTCCAAAATCTGAGGGCCTTTAGATCCTCTGACAGAAAACAAGACTGCAGAATGTGAGAGGACTGCATCTTGTAGCTTCACAGTATATTTAGAGAAATAAGATAAATGCAGATCCATCTCATTTTGCTCCACGCTGACCTCATATGGAAAGTATCTCGATCAGGCGGCAGCAGCTAACGATGTTCTCCATTACAGATAACTCTAATTTCCCTGTTATTTTTACAATCAATTGTTTTAGTCTGTAAATGTGAAAGATGATCAGCACAGAAGCCTGAAGACTGTTTATCTACTATAGTAAAAACTAGCTCATCCGTAGAGTTAAGAAAGTTAAAACCAGCAAGTGTTTGAAGAATGACTGAAACAATCGTTCTTTTATCTGCAAAGTGATGAATCGACTAATCGTGGCAGCTTCCGTCTGCAGTAAGAGAGAAAGAGCGACTGTTCTAACATCTTAAAAACAGAAAGGAGAAGAAATAATAGATAATTTAAAAGGTTAATTTCATAAATTCTATCGTATAGCGCTCATTCCTACATAATTTCAAGTAAGCCCCATACAACCATATGTTAGGACACAATGTTCAGGCTATTTGTGTTTGCTCATGTGTGTTTTTTTCTCCACTGGTCAGTTTAACCCGTCCAAACCTCTCGGGCCCGGCGGTGTAAAAAGCCTGCTTTGTTTCACAGCACCGCGCTACAAAAGAAAGCCATCATGATCGAGAGCTCTGAGCGGCGCCGGCCTCACCATCGCGTTGCCCTTGGAGATGTGAACCTCCACGCAGAGGGAGAATATGACATTAATATGTCTTGCGCCCGCTTCCTCTCTCTGGTTGCTGCCATGGAGTCCAGGTCATCCAGCCTGGTGGTCTCTGCAGCCCCGGTAGCCACCCTCGTGGCTCCGGCAGCAAAGCAGCAGAGCAGAAATGACCATTCCAGCTGGCTGGCTGAGAAAATGGCAAAGCCTGCTTGAGCATGTGGGCTCGCTGTTATGCAGTTTGCTGTCCTCGGGGGGAGGGGGGGGCAATATTTGGATGAAATGGCATCAATTAGAAGGATTTCCGTTGACATATGTGCTTATTTGCCATTTGGGCATGATTGAACAAAGACTTCCACCCAAGGGAGAGAAGATTTTCTGTGAGAAGCGACTTCAGCGTGATTCTGGTGTCGGTGTGTCGACTCTATGAGTTTCCATGTCTCCTCATGTCCTCTAGCAGTAGGCGGATTCACAAGGAGCCAGTGTGTCCACGAGGTCCACAAACTACGACTGGAAATAAGGGAATGAAATTAGCATCCACCACCTGCCACCAGCAGACCTGCACCACCTGTATCTGATCTGGATTCATCCCAGCGACTCCCTTGTGGCGAGAGGTAGAGATAGAGCTAATTTATTCCCATGGCAATAACTCATTTAAACAGGATAAAATGGAGATTCACAGTAAAATCACCATCAACTATGGACAACGTTAGTCTCAAGCCCTGACTAGTATACTGACACTAGAAGTGTTGATCAATAAAAATATAATGACCTTTCCTTTTTTTAGAGAATCAGCTGCTGGCTGCAGGGAGGAATCAACTGTTCTTCTTGTGTTTTCATTTATTTGGACACTAAATTTGGATTTTTGTGTGTATTTCATCCGTTAAACAGCTGGAGAACCACCTAGTTTGGTTAATAAAATTCCTGCTAGACATCTGCCGCTACTTTAATATTCTGTGCTCATGTTGTTTACAGCGGCACGGTAAAGTAAGCATCATCCATATTATTTTCTTCACAGCGACACAGAGAGCAGTCGGAGGTCTCCGTCCTCTGCGGATGCTCACCTCCCAGTCCAGGACGTAGCCTGTTGTCATATCCGTCCAGCAGCCTGTCGAGGATTCGGGTGAAGATGGTGATGTTGTCCTTGCTGTCATCGGGCAACGGTTCTCTGTGTCCAACTACCGCCCTGCAGGAGGGAAACGGAGAGGAGTCGCAGTTAAAAACGTATAAAATGACGTAGAGACTTTATGTATTGTTCCACTGAAGAACTTCTTACAGAATACTTTAAATGATGACAGATTCCAGCTTTCAATCTAAATGAAAATGTTGTATTATCTTCAATACACCCTGCATATCAACATAAATTAATAAATGTGACCTATTTCTGTTTAGAAATGAGGTCTAATTTAATCTGCCTCTCAGGTCAGTGATCAGCCTCAAGCTTTAATCAATATTTGAATGATAACGTTCACTTATGTTTGTCTTTTTATTATATTTGTATTTTTTTAACGGGACGTTACATCCATATTTACAACAGAAAAGAAAAAAAAGAAGAAAGAATAACATTGAATTTATGGTAATGAATTCTTTCCCAGGGAGGAAATACTTTGCAGCGTTTTGTTAGAGAATACATCACATGCTATCAGGCGCTGCTTATTAATTTACATGGCCCCCAACAATTCCCAGCAGAACAATACGGTGGTGAGATGAAAAGGCCACTATATAGAAGGTGGAACGCTGATGAGTTAATGAGTAGCGTCTTTAATTAAACTTAAATCCCCCGAGGAGCTGACCTATAATATCCAAGTAATCCCATCAACAACCAGTAACATGGCCTCATCACTCACACACACACACACACACACACACACACACACACACACACACACACACACAGCATCGTGCTGCTCCGTCTCATGTTTGACGAGTGACCAGAATATTCCCTGAATCTTCCTGTTTCTTCTTCTTTCTGTCGCTTAATCCGTCCTATAATAACGACTAAACATCAGAGTCCATCTGAGCCACAACCACATCCATTAAGACGCTAACAGGGTGAAGGTCACTACCTAAAAAAATGTGTGCGATTTGTAATTAGTTTCCGTTTCGGGAGTTCAGAATGACTTTCCCCGCCGCTCCCCGACAGCAAACATCACCATTTTGACGCGTTCGGGGCAAATGACTTCCAAGCTAAGTGGCCATTACGTGGGCATTTGTGGGCAATAAATAAATATCAATTAGGCACCGCGGCTCCCTCATGTTCCGGCCCTGCACAGCATAATAAACCAGGACATCAAGATTCATCAAGCCCACTCCCCTCACGAAGAACGAACAGGGAATGTATTTCTGTATGTAGAACTACTGACAGTGTTTCAGTTTAAAGTGAAGCTGCGTCCGTATCTCCCAGAACTATGAGGTAATCCTGCTGCCTCTGTAGTACTGAGGACATTTGTCAGCTGTGATGACAGTAATGCTGGAGGAATAATCATTTATGCATCCATTCATTAAAATCACATATTTTTAATCTGCGCCTTCGCTCAGACTGCAGGCGATATCACATTTCTTTCTTAACTCTGACCTTTAAGACCGACTGTCTGCTGTGTTATTTGAAAGTCAACAGATTGGATTTCTTCTTTTTTCTTTAGTTGTTGCATCGCCGAGCTCTCTGCACGGGTTGGTGCGGTAATGACGTATGAGTGTCAGTTACTACGTACGCTGATGACACTGCTTTCCAACGCAACATGAGAAAAAAATGGAGATCCGTCATGTCGCCCCCTCCGAACAATCGCGCTGTCGAGTGGCGGAGCAGACGTTTCATTTCAGCGGCGCTGTCCAGACCACTAGTAGTGGCGTCGCTGTGTGTCATGTTTTGCGAGTGACAGAAAGAGAGTCCGGACTGAGACGCATCTGTTGGAAAAATGTGATTTGAGAAAATACGACTTCTTGTGGATTTTTT
>CAEMYA010000028.1:946766-995228 GCA_903131615.1 Diplodus sargus
CTGTCCAGACTTTCTAAAAACAATCCAAAACAATCTGGATTTGCAGAATCGATTGGTAGCCAAAAAAAGGCTTTTGAATATCACTTGATTGTCATTTGTTGGTTTTTTCTAAAACAAAGTTTAAAGACACACAGTAGCAATTTGAAGCAGCTGACATGTATCAATCACTTTCTCTAATTGTCTATAGAAGTCTATGGTCGATTTGTTGAGGTTGCGCGTTTGCTGGACTGAGGATTTCTTCCTGATGGACGTCTTAGTGCCTCAGAGAGCAACAGTCGCTAACGTTAGCGGATAGAAACTGGAGTCTGCACACATAAACTAATGAACACAGATTTTGCGTACGTCATTTCCTGCTGCTTCACACTGACTGCCGAAGCACACTGTGTCTTTTAGTGCGGAGCAGCCGTAGGACACGCTCGACTAAAAACCAGACCGGTGAGCGATGAGTGAACGAGAGAGAAAGAGAGAACGAGCTGCAGATGACCTTCAAATGATCAGCAAGGCAACCGGCTTCACTCTCACCTGCAGTCGTGTGGAGAAACCTTCCTCTGCAGTGTGCAATTATTCCCAACTAACCTATTAAAACACTGTTTGGTTGCACTGTTATACAAACAAACAAAAAATAAAACAGAGACCGGTTTCTTATTCTGTTGCATTTCTGCTGAAATATTAAAAACCACACCTGCCGTCACCATGGTAACCATCAGTGTGTGTCGCCCCCCTCAACCAGGAGTAAAATCTTTAAGAGTTACAACTTGAAGAAGAATGTACGAGTGATTGGCCGGATGATTTCAGACGTTGGAGGGCTCGGTATCTCCAAAGTGCACTCCGCCGAGACTGAGCCTTTTAACACTAAGCTCACGATTTGCACCTCATCGAGCGGGGCACAGTTTGATATATTCTGGATGTCAGATGGGTACCTAAGTGTCTAATTAAGCTTTGCCAAAAAATATGTTCGAAAATGACAGTGTAGCTGTGTGTGCCCCTCATAAATATTTCAGACGGATGCACATTTCTGGCTTTCCGTTCACGCACCTTATCAAACGGTGACAGGCGTTGCGTGTTAGCGTCGGCTCAGACGCCCCCCGAAAAAACACCAAATACAAAAAGCTTTGGGGGAACGTCTGGGTACGAGTTCAACTGCAATAGGTAATATCTCACTTAGCATGAATCATATATCAAACAAAAAAGGCCTCCGTGGCCTCTGCGACAGCGCCAGTGGAACCTCAAAAATTAATGAGAAACCTTTAGTCCCCGAGAAACCGTTGGAACAATGTCTGCTCCACACTCTGATATCCACTTCAGAAAAACAAAGTGCTTGCTTGCGTGGTGTGTAGCATCTGTGTGCTTTACTGAAGCACAGATGCACACACACACACCCACAGCCGCACACACACACACACACACACACGGTAAACGTCTTCCAATATAAGCCAGCTGTTTAAATTCCCCGATGAGGACAAAGGAAATGGGACAATCCCTCTGAATTTTGAATGCCGCTCCTGTTAAAACACACAGGTTTTATAATCACGCCAGCCGCTTGTTTGACTTCCTCGGCCGCCCTTCATTATTCACACTGTCTCAATACGCGCATATGAATGCCTAATAGGAAGAGAAAAAGGACAAAAGAGTCATTATTCTCCCGATATATTCACATCGCAAGAATAAGCATTTAAAGAGAACAAAGTCTGCATCAAACAACCGACACTGAATTGAGTGTTTTTTCCCCTCTGAATATTGCCTGAAGGAGAACAAGTTGCATAAGAAGGATAAAAGCTACTGTAGGTGTGAAGATGTAAAGACAGGCAACTACACGGTTTGACTGTATACCTGCTCTTATTTCAGCGTCGTGCTAAACCGACATAATCATGTATTTATGAGCTTTACATTGGCTTCAGCACATAAATGATATATTATTTCTAAAACGTCGCCGTGCTGTCCGATTGCATTGTTCTGTGACGTTGAAGCTGGACGGTTAAAAGTGAATTGTGAGTATTTGATCATGGCGTTGAGTGACATTTACCAATCCTCCGTGAGGAGGGAGGAGGAGGCTGGAGGACTGAAACACGGCTGGTTTATTATAAAGAGTTATTCACCACAAAAACTGCAAGCGAGGTTTGTGAAAAGCTGTAGGAAAGGTTTCGTTGTGGTTTCACACTCGATATTTTAGGGATGGGTGTCGCTGCTGGATTACTGCAAATGGAATGTTAATCAATATTGTTTTTTCGCTGTTGTTTATCTGCCATGAGGAGTCAAAATGTCTGGCATGGAAAGTCTATATTTTGTCTGTGGGTCTGGCTCCAGGCCCAGAACTCAACCTGAGCTGACTTTTAATTATCCAGACTGAGTGAGAACACCTGTGGCAGCGCGTGCTCTTTAAGTTGCTAATCAACACTCACACTGCTCACTGAAGGATGGACATATATACACTACAGTGTGTGGCCATCGCAGAGAAACAGTATGCAGACGATGGATTATTGTGAGTGTCGAAATGTTTGATCATTTCACCATTTTGTGACACGTCTCGTTTAAATCATGTCCTGACATACGGACGGCAAAATATGGATATTATGTGTCACGATCCTGGTTCTTGTTGTTCTTGTGTTTCCTGTTTTATTTTGAAATTGTACCCTTGTGTGTTGCCTGCCGCTTTTCACTTCCTCCTCCCAGTGTTTTTTCCGTTCCTTCCCCTCACCTTTCCTTTCCCGCCTCACTCCTCCACCTGTACCTGATCCCCTCGTTAGTGTGTCCGTATGTAGTCTTTGTTTTCCCTCATGTCTTTGTCAGTTTGTTCCATGTTATTGTGTTGAAGCCCTTCTTGCTGCGACTTTTTCTTTTTCGACTTGTTTTTCTATTTTCTGGATTCCTTGGTTTTTGTATTATCCAGCAAATAATCATTTTTGTTATTTTGTTAAATAAAGCTCTCCTTTTGTTCCCCAATCCTGCCTGTTGTCTGCATTTGGGTCCTCGTCCTGTTAACTGTAATTACAACACTTCTGTTACACCTTCCAGCCGATCAAACTTGGTGTAGGTTACAATTATTGAACGTGATTCGGAGGCACAACTGTGGTTCTCTCTCCCGCCGCTTACTACTCATTTGAAGGGATTTGGAGGAAGAGCTTGAACTTTCTCACTGATGGTGCACTAGTTAATTAGCTTTGGATGCTTGACCAACACGCGCTACACCCTCAGACAACCATCTGAACAGTGACTGGCTGAACATGAACACTAGCACTCGTTGGTTATCTGCTCCAGCAACATGGCAGCTACTGATTTGCACAGAGTAGTCTAGATCTCAGCTTAATGCAGTTTCAGGAGCAGGCAAACTGCACGTCTGCTGTAAAATTTGGCTTTTAGAAAAGAAACAATGGACTAACACTCCATTTCCACGCATCACAGCTACATCAGCGTGCATTAACGAACCCTCAATGTGAGCAAATTTGAAGGTGTTTGTTTAAATATGTGTCTATTTTTTTCTTATGGTTACAACTCGTGTACGATCATTCCTCCAAAATAAGATCATCTGTGCACACACAGCTTCTGTAAGTCTACAGAGTCGATTCTTGTTGCAATTTTATATCATACTGATTTGAAATGAAAGATAATTAGCAGCTCAGTTTTAGATTTGACTTCTGAAATCAATGAGAAATCTTGTCGGTATTGTTGTTACACTGCAGGTGAAGCTGTGAACCAGTGAACTAGTCTGACAGTCTTTGAATAAATAATGTCAGCACTAACGGCGACCAAAATACATCAGAACATTCTCTCACTGTCTAATACAGGTGTTTATTTGTCAATGACACTTTTCCTTTGTTACATAACCGGACCAAAGTGGCTGCTGATTGGCTGCTTGGCACTCGTTGCCACGGGCACGGAACAAGCTTGCACTTCTCCGAACCTTCTGCCTTTTATTTGCTGCAAGTACACACCGTCCTGTCTGACATTCTACAGAAGCAGAATTGACATCTCATGCGTCACTATTTGTGGCAAATAAAAAAAAAATAAATAAAAAAAAAATCACTGCCACTTCCAGCAACACCTCAGAGTTAATGGAGCAGTGAATAGAGCACAGTGTTAACCCGAGGCAGGCTGGACTGGGAGACAGTCAAAATTGTTTTTTTGCTGCCAGAGGTCCAAACATTTAAACCTGAAACTCCAAAGTAAAACTCTGTTAGGTTGATACGAACGGTACATCTTTCGCCTGCACCTGTCCAACAACTAAAATAAGATATTTAGAGGTAACTCAACAGCCTGCAGCGTACGGACAATTAAACAACTTCATACTTTGTGTGCAAACAGACTTTCAACTTGACTGGAAATGTATTCCCTCTGATGTGGAGACGCTCTGGATTGAAATGTTACCCTGCGAAAATGAAGTTTCTTAATTGGCCATCTTCTGTTGGAGTTATCTCTTTAATTATTGCTCAGTCTGGGGTTCGCAACGATCTTCAGCTGAAGTTGAAGGGGACTCTACACGCAAAATATGCAACATTTATCACCCACACACAAATTTACAAGGGTCCAAAAATCCGCTGTACCCACTCATGGAAGCCTCGGATGCTTCTCATGCTTTTATTGTGATGGTTTTTTATTAATGAACGTGGATGTTGCAGATCAGAAAGTGGCTTTTTTTCCTGGCTCAGAGTGGGTTTTTAGGGACTGACTACTCATGACAGAAAGTATGATTACGGCTGGGCGATTAAAACTGAAAAAATATATCCCAATAAAAGGTATAATTTCAGATTATCAACAAGTATTCATCATTTTTAATGACCTAATTTGAAAAAAGCCCTTTAACATTTTAGTTTTCCTTATTTTTTGGTCTATTTGTCTTCATTGTGCTTTTAATTGACTAGAAAAATATTCCGATTATTATCGCTACTGTTGCAACCCAAGGAACTGTCTGTGGATGATTAATGAAGCTACTAAAAGCCAACGCTACGCACCAGTTGCTGAGTGCAAGCGATGGCCCCCAAAAAATGGCAGGAGTGTCCAGTTGATTAGTCTTGTACTACTGCGTCGATCCAAACAGCTGCCATACTGCCGCCTGGCAAGACGTACCTCCACAGTTTTTATTTCTTAATTAACAATTTCCTCACTGACGACACTCGTTTCCTCACCGCTTGATGTTTTGAAACAACAAACCGACTCAAGCTGCAGCACGCTCCACTATCAAAGGCTAATGCTTGTTCCTCAGTTGTTTGATAAATTGCTATTTAACACATTTGTAGAGGGATTTGAATTGATGTTTTTATTCTCAGTTCTGAGCATTTTGGCGCTAGTGATTTTCCTTTGGTGCCGACTAAAAACTATTCAGAGGCGCCAAAAGCTCCTCTAGGAAAACCCTGTTCCGCTGGGCGAGTGTAGTGTGGTGTGGGTGGTGTAGTGCCCTGCTGTGGGTGGGTGACTCGTAATGTGAGACAGACTTTTTAGGCTGGTGAGAGAAAAAAAAAATATGTGTGTGGGCTGTATGGAGTTAGGGGAACTGAGAACTGGATCTGATCCAAGGTTTGTGCACTGAACCAGTCTGACAGGTGAGGGATTGCAGGCCCGGCCAGGGAAGAGATGTAGTGGCGGTCCCTCCAGGCTCACGGGGGCCTGCTGGCAAGCCAGGAGGAGTGGAGCTGGACGGACATAAACAGTAATGAGAGCCGTTTGGGTGGCAGAATGAGATGAAGGTGTTTCAAGACCTGCTGGAGTGAGTTGAATTATCCAACTTGGAGCCCAAGTGTGCAACCTTTTGGTTCCATTCAGTGACTGATGCCACTAATTTTCAGGAGGTCAGTTATTCTACACTACACCCTCCAAGATGTTGAATATTTGAAGCAGTTTGAGACAATTTGATGAAATCCCCTCTGTACACATGGCAGGGCACGTATTTCATTATGAGCTGCAGGAAAGAGGTCTGCGGGGGCGCCGAGAGTGGCCGGCAGAGAAGTCGACCAATTAAGACCCGAGTGGAAAAAAAAAACTGTGCTTCAGCTCGTGCTCCGTCACCTGCAGTGTGGCTTCAGACTCAAAGGTCCCATGGAGGAGTATTACTTCATTAATGTGATGACTTTACATTTTTTAGGACACGGTTGGAGCAACATATCAGACAGTCAGGGATCAATCTCAGGGGAAAGGTGGCAGGTTTATTTGATAGAACTGTCAGAGAGCTCAGATGTGTGATCGCGGTGTTGGCTGGACTTTTACTAGTTAGAGGAGTTAGAAACAAAAAAAACCAAAGTTGAACCAAGCTTAACCGTGGCTGCAGTATTAGACTACATCCTGCACAACACCGCAAAATGTGTGTTTGCATGAATTCTTGCAAACACTCATTTCTGGTGGGCGAGTTTGTAACATGAGCACCATCGCTGCTCTTTATCCAAAACCTTCTCCGATGCCTGACGTTGCCCACGACAATGTACATCACAGAAACTTAAAGTAATGATGTGATGAGCTTCACAACTGGCGGAACTTTTGCTCAAACTTGACTTTTTATTTCATGTTTCAGTTGTATAAAGCTTTTTTTTGGGCTCCTGAGGGACCTGCGTGAACAATAAATTGCCTCGAGTGATGTCATTGGAGTCAGCGTCAGTTCAAGAATACTGTATCTCCAACCGAACTCTCTGCATCGTGGCTAACGTGGCCGCCAGTGTTTGACAACTAGGAAGAACACGTGCAATAAAAAATAATCTCTGTTTCCGAATTGATATATTTTCCCCAAACAATCCGTCGTAAGACGTCAGTCGACAGGAGGCGCGAGGCTAAAACACCCGAGTGCTTTTTAAATCCATCTCCAGGTAAACATTGTTGAACTGTTTTTTTCCACCCCGCTCTTATCACACAGTCTCTCTGATTTACTCTCATCCCAACAAACACTCGGCGGCTGCTGCCTCTTGTGCATCTTGAATTCAGAGTGGGCACTTCAGAAGAAAAAAAGGCCCCGGCATCTCACCCGGCTACCTCGCCTCCTTGGTGCGTCACCCCCCACACACACACACACACTCCAGAGTGATGTGTGAGCCACGGAATGACTGATAAGAATCCTGATACCCATCCGGCACTACAGCGCCCAGACGACGCGCTCACTGAACCGTCGTGCAGCGGGAGCGCCCGGGGCGACCGCAATCGAACGGAGGGGGGGATTAGCGAGACTGCTCGTGCTGAAAGCTGATGACTTTTTCTCACTGTGGTTACGGGAGCACTGGTTTATTTATTACATGTATGTGGCAACAAATATTTAATTCCGTCTTCCTGTCATCCAAATCCCACAATGGGGATACAAGTCGTGGGGGAGGGGATTTTCAATCAGGACATTCTTAGTTAATAAATAGTAAAATTCCGAGCGTGAATTCATGCATGAGTTAACCTTTACAACATTACTAATCTTTCTCACCAGATCCTCCCACTCGCATTCAATCCATGTCAACCAACAATATATTGATAATGTTATGCAGCGGTGCATTATGCAGCATATTGTCTTTTACCAACGGATGTCTTGTATCATTCAAAGCCGCAACAATGTGACTGATTTTTCTTTGTTTGCTTCTTTTCTTCTGCCTTCCACTTGCCTGTTTTGAGCAGATAGTGTGCACGGGGAGGGAAAGTGAAAGGGGAATGTAATAGCTGCTAACATACAGCAGCTCCGGTCGACTCCAGGGACAACTACAGCATCTACAGTTGTCCATCTAGGACAGAATTTCCCCGTGTTTCTTCTTTTTACCACCCTGAAATATCTCAACAACTGGCAGATGGATTACTGTGACATTTCTTAGACATTCATGGTGTGCTAATGACTGTCCTCCTCCGTAAGGTTGCTATTTTTGGTTGCTGATTGAAATGTATCAAGAACCTTTCGAGTGGACAGCCATCAAATGTACTCATTCATCCCTCGAGATGAATTCTAATCACTTTGATGATTCCTTGACTTTTTGGAATCAATTCAAAAGACCAATCCGTGCACACTCTGGTTTTAAGAGTGGGCGGTGCACCGGTTTCATCGCCATCACCACTGTCCTTCAGCTACGTCATGAATTTTTTTAATGCTTTTGTCATCCAAAGATATTTGTTTCTGGCATACAATGAATACGCCCGCAACGTCCAGTTGGAGGGCTAAATACATACTCATAGAACTGGACCTATATCCAGTAACGACCCACCATCCGAGGGAGTGAAGACCCTGTGAATGTATTCTTTATTTTTGATAGACCGGTTGCAAACTCATATGTTTGTGCTCACCACTGCTTTCTCAACGAGGGGTCAGCAAAAGCAGGATTCACTTCAAAATCAAAGATCAAGGAACTCATCACTGAGTTCAAAATTGGAACTTGTAAATATTGCAATTGCGAGTTATTTTTGCTGTGCGCTGCAGTATTTAGTCGTAGGGGACCATCAACTTTCAGCCTCATTTGAAGCCAATTAATCAACCGGAGTAGCAGGTTGTGATCGTGTGCTGATGATAGCATTTAGCTCAAATTACTGTTGTACATAAATACAGATTCACAGCAGTTTACATCGCTGTAGACTCAATTATTAAACTGTTTTCAACAAGTACATCCATTGTAGATCTGTAGCCGTGCAGCGTCCACTCGTCCATCTTTCCATCTTTTCCCTGTATCTCCCTCCAGCTCTTCATGCGGGATCCCCCGGCGCTCCCCTGCTGGCCGGGCTGGAGTCCCTCCAGCGTGTTCTGGGTCGGCCCGCGGGCCTTTTCCCAGCTGGCCATGCTTGGCAAGCTGCTTGAGGCGAGCACCTAGGGGACATTTTTTAACAAATGCCCAAACAACCTCCACCGAACACACTTTGTAATGTGTGTTTAGAATAGATGCCAAGTTGGGTTCTGTGTCCGCCGGGAACAGTTCTCCAGAGCGCCGGCGACTATTACCCATTGTATTGACTTAAGAGAACAAAGTGTGGCACATTTTTAGACGGCGCCAACGTATTTGCATTGGCCCACTTGCTCAGAGAACAGGACGGCTGAAACTATTTCAACTTGGGGGGGAAAAGCTTTTCAATAGTTGTTTGGAGATAATGACAGCTACGGCCAGCACTTCCTCCACGGCATCTGTTTAACACTTCCAGCGGAAGCCAATTCGAGGCCTCCTTGGAACATTGATCGCCATTACACGGCAAAAGTTGCAGACTGTGTTTAACAAGTACGGTGTGTTCAGACAGTGGAACAAGAAGAGGGAAATTAAAATCAATCGGAAGATGTTAATTTCCAGCTGGTGCTACCAACAAATCCTCCAACGCTGCTGTTCTATACCGTCCACTCGATGGTGTTTAAGAAAAAAGATGCTCGCTGCGTCTGCTGGTAGAGGTCGGCTAGATCACTCCTAGCAGCACTTTGCAGTCTCAGCATGTGAGCATGACATTTCTGTCATCCACTGAGAAATCACATCTTTACAAGTTTTAGATGATGACTCAGAAATGCTCAGATTCGACTCAAAAGTCACGCTGTTTTTAAATGTACAGTATCATTTGGTGCGTATTCTTTGCCTGTAGTTAACGAAACTGCTCCATCCTTTCATGCACCGTGCTCCTCTCTCTATTCAATACACATCCTCCCACACACAGCCTCAATTCCCCCGTCCGTCGCTGTAAAAGCCTCTGCCTCCGTGATCTTGGATTTTTAACAGGTTTTTGCCTCTCTTGTTGTCCTTGATCTTTAACTAGCTTTAATTCACTGCCGTGACAACCGAGGTCAGAGCGAGGGCAGGAAAACGTCGTTCCCGTTGCCTTTTAAGGCGGCGAAATGAAAGCGGAACCATCATATTGCGGTTTTAGGGTACATACAAGAAGTAACTGGAGCAATAATTATAGATGGGTCGGCTTATTTTCCATTATTGGGAAGAATCTTTTGGAAATGTAGCTCCGGCTCAATGTGAAGATCCACAGCGAGGTTTCACTGCAATTAAGTCATTTAGAATATCATTAAAAGTAGAACAATAAAAACAAATATTATTGTTATTTAGCTTTTATTGAATGAGGCTAGTTTCATTGTGATTGAGGATCTTGTTAACAAGGGAGACTTGGCTGAGAATGGAAGCGACACAGCGTTACAACAGGAAGCAACACATATTTATGAAACAATAAAATGATTAGATACAAGATTTGAAAAACAACAATCCGGACAGAACGGATTTCTCCATACAGGCCGATCACCAGAATAAAATGTTGGCATTGTGCATTTCTGCAAAGCATCGAAACGTCAAGCGTGAAACCACTGGGTGTTTTTTGGGGATGTAAACTGCACGTGTGGGAAACACTGTTTGAGATCAGCCTGTAGGTGTTGACTTTGCAAAATGTTCCGATCACTAAGATGATTTCCACATTTCAAGTTTAAAAGAGAGGTGAGAAAACAGCAAATCTGCCAAGAATGGCTTTGTTAATAAAAAGGCGGTCGTGCACCTGAAGCAGATTCATTCACTTTCATGATTAGTCGGAGAATCCCAGTTTGTAATGAATCTGTATCGAGCAGGTGAAGACAATGAACAGAGGCACTCGTATACACACACATCTCCATAATCAATAGCAGCAAAAAGTGTAGACTCCAGCAATTTTCTGTCTGGCACAAAAAGAAATCAAGTCGTTGCAATAGTGATAACACACACACAAACGTTTAGCGAGAGGAAACGGATATTTATTTGGAAAATACAACCACGCCGATGATATACGCTGGATGGGACGAGACCTTCCCCACAGCAGCAGCAGCAGCAGGAAATTATCTAACGCAGATACGATCTGAAACGTGTGATATCAACGTTTGTGACACCAACCTACTTTCCCAGGCGCTTTCAGAAGAAAAGCCGGGGCCCCCTCGGTGTCACATGCAGCACTGATATCTGCAGGGATTAGAAAAAAAGCGCAATCACCTGCATCAGCAGCAATGAAGAGATCATTTATAACTGAAAGCAACGCTCCAGAGCGCAGCATGCTCGGCAGCAACGCTGTAAAACCCGACTCTCTGGGAAAAAAATCGGTCAGGTTATATTTCATGGAGGCGGACAGGAGCGGGCGGAGGAGTTCATACGGTAAATAATGTCCTATAAAGCCTCAGGAACGCTTGATTAAAAACAACTCAAGAGCTGATGATCTTGAAGCTGACATTTCCCAGTTTTTTTCTTATTCAAAATCTCATTACAATTTCCAAGGAATACAACTAGAGGAGGGAGGGTAAACAGAGAGCGATGCATCACACAGGACCACACTGAGCTTATTGTTGCAGGCCTGCACATAAATCCCGGCTGCACAGTCCATACGACACGCCATGTAATTCCCAGCCTGGGACCGAGCGTATATTTCTTCCTGTATTGCCTAAATTGCCTTGATTTAGTGATTGTGAAGCCACAGGTAAAGGACACACGACATTGTCTCTCAGGTTGTTTTGTTTTTTTACAGCCAACATATGCATCCCCCATCTGGCCGGGCGAGGTGTGCTGCTGTGAGACAAGGAGGGCTGGAAAATATTGAAGCTCTTCTTTCTCATTACTCGTATCCTTGACAGCAGTCTTATCCTCTCATTGTTTTCCATCTCGGTAACACATGTTCTCTCTCCTCATCTCTGCTCGCTGTGCTGCCTTTCTGCGTGATTTCTCTCTCGCTCTCTCTTTTTCTTTTCGCTGACACTAGCAGAAAATGACTATGTTCCCAACCTATTAGGAGATCTAAATGTAACTCATTCTTTTTTTTATTTTGAACCGGCGCCCGGTTTGTTTTTTACGGCAGTTTGCAGGTAAGTGGTAGCGCGTGTGAATACGTCTCTGGAATTGGGTTTTCACAGCAAACATTTACTTGTTCACATACAGTTTTTCATGCTTCGCTTCGTGGCGAAGGCGCTGCCAGAACAGCCTCTGCAGTAAACAGCCCGTCCGTGGTCACCTGTGTCAGTCACTGCGACATTAAGGACATTCAGGCGACCTTCCATGCACACAGCCGCGACTCAGAACGAAGCCAGGGAACACATTTAATGTGGTGGAATCTTTGCTTGAAGGGTAAATCCACCAATTTTACACATTAATGTTTGTTTAGAGGACAAGTTGCATATGTGATACGAGTTATATGAAGCTTTTTGTAGCTCCAGAGCGAGCTGCATGTAATCTGATTATATCACCTTTTTCCATTTGACACATTGTTCTTCCTTTGTAAAACCTGCCGCCTACATTACCCACAATGCAACATCACTGGAAGCAATTTCTCAGAGAGTCTTCAGTCAGAGTTTTGGGTGTCATTCCGCTGCTAAAGTCGTCTTGAGCTTCTCAAACAGAGATTTGAAGCAGGTGAAAAGTTCTTTATACATTTCCTCACTAGTCTTCTCGAGCTGATGTCGACTCAGATGATGTCACTTGATGCAATTTATCACGCAGCGTCCTCTGGAGTGACAAAAACAAGGAGAGAAATGGGCCGAGTGGCCTGAAAACCGGAATTAACTGGTCTGTTAACTAACTCACACCTGAGAAGCTGTGAAAAGCCTCCAGGCAGGATTTAAAAACCGCTACTTTGCACTCTCAGAAAGACACCTGTATGACAACCCGATGACACACATCACACCTCCAAATGTGAGAAAAGGTGACAGAGCTACAGGTACAACTAAAACTGTGAAGGAGGCGCCATCAGGGTGCAATCTAACAGCAGCACTGCTGGTACCTGTTAGTCGGTGGCAGGTAGCAGGAACAAGCGTCTACAAACACACATGAGTGAAATTAAACAAAAATAACCTTGAGTTCAGAAAACAGACACTGAACTGATTACCTTGAAGTTGTAAGTCACTTTAAAAGTAATTTATAAAAGACAAGTATTCACCCGCAGCTAATGACCGGACTGCACAAGAACCAGAACGACACACGCGCCCAGATTTTATGTCCGCCACATCATCCTTTTGTCCGCGTTCCACGAGTTTCAGAGCCAAGACGAAACTGTCCCAGAATCAGTGTCATGAATCTCTTCCTGCTGGTGTTCTGCCATCACGATAACACGACGTGAATAAATGTTACTGCCACCGGTTAAACAAACTGGGCAGTACAAAACAAATGAATATTCATTCAAACTTTAGATGAAATGCTATTCGGATAAAGATCAATTAGAACATTAATTTTCCTTTGGAAGGACAACGTGCAACATTATTTTCAGGCACTCGTCTCTGGAGAACAAATAAATGCACTGAGGTTTTTGCATTTTCTCTCAAGATGCTGCGCTGATCAGAATATTAATGGCAAAGAAAACTTGGTATTTTCCCCGTCAATTAATCCGGCGCTCTTACGCTAAAGTGCACCGGGAAGAAAGTGACATTGTTAAAAAAAAAAGTATAATCAAACACTGTAAAAGTTCTGCTGTCCTTTGTCTTTTATTCCTATAATGTAAGCGAACATTCATCATCGAGAGAAGACAGAAAAAAAACATTCAAATGCAGCACAGGTCTTCTTACTGAGGTTTTATCATTCATGTAAGTGTAACCATCTGCCGAAAAAAACACAGGCCGAGTCATCCAAAGACAGGCCGGTTAGCATAAGGTGAGTCTTAGATGCCATCTGACGACTTGGACGAACGTCTCCCAGTTTAAAATACGTGGCACCATCACAAAGGCGACTTCATAAAGCAGCTCTGGCCTGCGTGCTCACTTTGTGTTCATCTGGTTCCAGACTGTGTTCTTTAACTGCAGTCAAACCAGGCTGTGTTCATTCTTTGGATCATGAGCCTGAAACCAAACACACTGTACAGTATTTACAATAATGGCAGAGGACAATTATTAGTCACCTTTTACAAATATAAACATCACTGATATGGTAGGTTTTAATCCACAGCTCCGATCTATCAAACAATCACTGTAACAAAGGGATCAACGGTCCGATAAACATTCGCAGATGAAATGATTATCAGCTTAACTAATGGCGAATGCATTTAAGTGCAAAGTTAATGTGGTTATCTTGTTGTCTGCCTCCACTCTGCCAAACATATGATTTCAGAGAAGCAGCAGGCTGGAGAATCATAACCGTCCGCCCGACAGGAATTATCTAATAGTCTGCTCCCCGGAAAGCTATTTGATAAACTGCCAGAGAAGTCTGACGCATCTTTTTTTTAAGTTGTTAAAATATGCAACACAGCTGGTTTGTGGGATGCTGTAGTCTTCATTAATGCACCGCGTCTGTGTCTTTACATTTTGCGATTAAACTTTTGGCAAATGTTTGGGTTTTTTAGCGGGTAACTTGCATCTTCAAGCTGCGCAGACTCGAGCAGCAGATATTGTTCAGCGTTAGAAGAACGTGCTCGCCTGCTTTGAGTTTTCTAGCAATAGGAGAAGAACGTAGGATGTGAATTTAGTAATACAACTACTCACAAATCAGCGCTGGAGTTCTAAAAAAATAACCCAATTTAGAAACCGAAATAACCTGATTTCTGCTCCTTGTTCGGGAACACACCTACACTTCCCACGAAGACAAACCCTTTGTTCCCCACTTTGAGTCAGTCGGTGCAACATTTTTGAAAGGCGCAGCGAGGTGTGAGGATTTTAATCTGTATTGAATGGAGCATTTATCCATAGTGTTACCTCAGACGCAGATCCAACTTCAGAGGGAGTCGGGGGCGGATGTTGCTGGTGGCGAGGGATATGGGATGTAATGATTGTGTTTCATAAACAATGCTCCGCGGAATGTGAGTCAGAGCAATTTTTTTCCTCGAGAAGAAAAAGGCAAACAAACAAACTCCCGACGTCAACAACATAAAACCAACATGCAGAAGATGCTGCCGGAGCTGTGATAGAACAACACAGGCACATTTTTAATTGAGCAATTTCATGGATTGGTGATATCTTGAGGGTCCGTTGTGAGACGCCTCAGACATTTAGTTCAGCATTTGAGTATTTTTCCAGGACGGAGTGGTCTCTGCTCCGCCTGCAGCTCTGCAGCACCTTCTGGGAAAATCCATCCCAGCCTCGGTTTGATTCATGCCTGCTGGGGTTGTCTGCTAATTGGTCACTCTTGAAGATCATTGGCCAGATGCTCGCTGTATCAATAAAAAATTGACTGAAGCTCAAAAGTAATTAGGGCGCCGATCAATGACATTTTTAAGGAATTTTTTGGCTACTGGAAAGACACAGGAGTCAGTTTGCACTTCCTGCAGGAAATCAAGCATTTCTAAGTCGGTTACTCGACTTATCAGCAGTGTTATGAGTTACACGTTACAGTAATCTATTTCTATTAGCGGTAACCGAGTATTATAATGTGTTGCTAGTTATATTTCATTAATATATTACTACATTTATGTCACATAATCTGCGTTACAGACCAAAGTGAAGCATTTATTGTTGTTTTATTTAAGAATCCATCCACACCAACATGACCATATTATCATAAGGCTCTGTGTGTTTCATATAGCCGAGCCTATTAGCGCTTTGTTCAGCCTCTGTGTGACTGAAATGAGCCTAATGATGAAGCCTAATCCTGCGAGCGCACTCTAATTTACATTCTTGAATCACACCATGCAGTCCTTGTGCTGTGGATGTCATTAGAGGCGACATTATAGAAGATACAGGTCTGTTGTGTTTCTCATGTCCGACCTTACAATTAAAAATGTTTATTCATTTGATCCTTTGTCTGCCTGCTCATCTGTTACTAAAAGTATTTGTTTATTGAAAAAGAAAAAGGCTCTTTAATTGTTCTATATAGTTCATTTGATCATTTTGTAAAATCACACTGTACAGGTCAGTCAAACCCACTTTTAACCCTTTTCTCTAAACCGCTTATTAATGAATGACAGTCAAGGTTGAAGTTGAATTTATCGCCCCGACCATCCATTTAAAGCGTCCATTAGATCTTACAGAACTAGTTTTCTGGCACCGCTTTGACCCATATGGTAATCACGCTAATTGTGCTGCATGCGATTCTTCAGTGCTATCGATTAAACACAACATAATGATATTCAAAGATTCAAGACTTTACTGTCAGCGTGTCAAACAAAGAAACAGCCGAGCATCGTACAGAATATAAGATAAAAGTCATAAGAAGGGATAGAATAAGAAAAATACTGACTCCATTGTCACGTATTTGCACGTACAGTTTTGGCCTGTGTGTGTTGCCGTACTCCCACTGATTCAATCGAGAAGAGTTCACCGTGACCCTCACCAGTACATTTATACAATACCTGTCAGCTAGGCTAATAAAATAAAGTCCTGCTGTAAAAGAAAATGAAAGGATTTTCTATCAAATAAAAAAAAAAAAAAAAAGTGCTGCAGAAATGTTTCTCCTTGTTAGTAAACCAAAGCAGGGTGCACGTATTCTCCTGTAACGTCTGATTCTACGCGACCCTTTGACTTTCCCTTTTTCCTTATGACTCCCAGTAGAAACTATTTGTCTGGTCATTCAATCAGCAAAGTGACTCAGCCATGAATACATTACCCTTGTCCGGACCTGTGACACATTAACCTTGACAGCGCTGCCGAAACAGAATGTTATCTGTTGACCGGGTCACATCTCAAAGTGATGCCCCTTCTCTGACTCGCCGTGAATAATTCATGCGAGGCGGGGCGAGAAAAGCGAGCGGTGGCCGGGCAACTTCACAGCCGATCCATAGGCAAAGTGTACGTATAGCACTCTCATCCTTATAGCTATTGATTATGTGCCACGTTAGCTGCCAGCTTGGCAATAGATTAGAAACAAAATAGACAACAAGACGGCCCGAGTGTCCACACTTGTTAGGCGTTGACTGTAGACGGAGGAGGGGAGGCTGAAAGGGAAGCGAGCTGATGGATTGAAAGACCTTCCACCCCCCGAGTGGAAATAAACACAGCCTTCTCATTCATATGTAATACATGGATTCTGGGGAATAATAGCTTAATCAGGCCCGTCTCTCCGTGTGCGGGGAATGAGGAAATTTGGTGATGTGCAGAATGACAGACCCTTATATAGAGGATTTGTCTGTTACACCTTAATCCATTAGGAAAGTCTCCTGCCTCAACTGTAGTAAAGCCGATTTGGAGCCCGCCGATAGCATCAGTGGGCACGAGGGAGGTGGCAGTTCTCAGAGAGAACCGGGCTCTGCTGATACGCAGATATTCTGAGAACGTGTGCGCACTGATGTGCCGAGGATTAATCCTAAACTCTGGCAACTTGAACTTTGATGGACAGTTCATATACGCTTCCACTTTCAGATGCTAATTTCAGGAGAAATTTCATATTTTTTTTCTTCTGTCGGGGCTCGGATTTCTAGAGAGGCAACGCATAATCGTGTCTTCCCTCGGATGAACTCGAGGTAAAGCCTCATTTAGCGCAAGTTTAGCTGAGTAAAAGAAATGTGTCGAGAATAGACCGCTGCGCGAGGGCTTTGCATATGTGCACTACATCATGTCTCAAGTAATTTGCAGGAAAGATTAACATTTGTGAAAATCCTCGTCACGTGCTGCGTCCATGCATAATGAATCGCGGCGACTGCTCGCGCCCGGCTGGAAGAGGGTGTGATGACAATGTTCTGTTCCTGAATATGTCAACAGTCGGTACATTTCCATTATTAACCTACTGTGTTCCTCACAGCTAATGATTTTTTTTTCTCCCATATTTACATCTATTATAATCATGAATACTAATGCCAATAATTCTTCAATCTGCTTTTCTGGCCTTGGGCTGCATAATCAGTCAATCAGCCTTACAGAGCTTTGGCACTACAAAACTATGAGAATATTTTATTATATTACTTTTTTTACTTTTTATTATGGCTAATACGGTGAAAGTACAGGTTTGGAGAGGGATTTGATGGGAATCAAAATGCTTGAACGGACACACAACTTCAGCCTGATCATTTAAGCCTTTATTTGTTTTTCAAGCATACTGCATTTGATATTAGTACTTCCTGTTTTGCAATGAACCCGTTGACATACAAGACGGCTTTGATACTGAAGAGAGCTCTCAAACATGATTTTCAGGCGGGTTCTGGAGTTACAAGCAGCATCTTTTCTCTCAGATTTCTCTGCAGATTCTGCGGCGGTAATGATATCCTCAGACATACCGTAAGTCACACTGAGTCTGAGGATATATGTATCATATCTGAGTGGTTAGATATGACTAAGTTATGAGGCCAGGAGGGAGGACTAATTTTGACGCAAATTGCGGCTCAACGTCTCCATCCGCCCCCTCAACACTTCCTGCAACCCTCCACCCCCCCCCGGTTTAAAAAAACCTCTGATGTGGATAGATGCGGACACCTCGACATTACTACTCATTCCAAAACCACGGGCATTCATGTGCTGCCTCCACTCTTCTGGGAAAGCTTCCCACAAAATGTTTGGAGCCGACTGCAGGCGTTTGCTCCCACTCAGCCCAGAGAGCACTAGTGAGGCTGGACAGTGATGTTGGGCTGAGGTCCGGGTGCTGTGCAGGACTGTCATTCTTCCAGACCAGACTGGGACAAACGGTTCTTCATGAGCCCGCTGCATCGGGACACTGAATGTCGTGTTGAAATAGGAAACTGTTGCAGCAAAGTTGGAGGGAAGCATTAGCTGTGTGTCCATCATAATGTTTGTATGCACATGTTGAAGAATTAGAGGCTGATAGAAAATGGGGGATACAAATACCTTTTTTCTGAACAAGTTCTGGCCACTTAGCTCGAGCTGATGTTTCCACCCAGATGGTGAAGAAGTAGACATTTCCTCTGCCGGCCTCTTCCCATATTCCCATTCCCAGATAAATTCCCACATTCTATCGCCAATGTGTCCCTTTCTTTAATTCGTATGAGAAAAGTTTTGTTGAATTGCCGTTGTGAGAAATTAAAATCAGGATGTGTCACAGTTGCCCTGATGGACTGGATTCACCGCTGTTCCTCTTGAAAGTAGTTGACGCGCCACAACTTGTGGTGAAACTCGGTATTACTCGCTGGTCTTGTTGCTTTACGACCTCTTCTTGGTCTCTGTTTATTGCAGCCAGGCATCGTGTATCTCACACCGCCATCTTCTGATGAAACTACGCATAGTTTATACTCTCCAAACCAGCTGGCGCCTAGTTAGCATTTTCTTTTGCCGTATTTTCTTCAAATTAGATGAAAACACAGCGGTGGTTGAAATATCATTGTATGCTGCAGCTGTGACATTTCCCTTCATTGAAAAACACCCTTCAGACTGACGGCACACAAGATTACTGTGTGTGTACACGGCTGTTAACAGCAGGTTTGTTTACGTGAGCCGCGTACATCATGTCCTTGAGTCGGAGCGTCATAAAGCACCAAAGCACCTATTCTTGTGGAAAGACGTCTTGCCAGGTTTGGCCACCGACTTCTCCTGGCCACACATTTCTATTTAATATATGTAATTACAAGCGCTGTGTGCTCCTAATAAGCAAGGAGAGCCAAGTGGCACAATGACAAAGCAAACTGGGCTAATCCCTGTCACACTGTTCTGATTTCTCTCCCCAGCCTGCTTTCTTCCAGGTTCCATGAGCCTCTGCTGGCGTGTAAAATCTTAAAGTGATTTACACTTCCTGCCACAACACCCAACCTTATCAACAATGCAAACATGGCCACCTGTGCAATCTTTTCGCTTTTGAAATTACAAGGAGCGTGATTCGAATGACTCCCAGACATCCTGCTTCTCTCTCCTCCTTTCATTTTTATTTTGCTGACTCCTTATACCACACACGGTGAAATGTGTTCAGGATGCAGGAGCGAAACTGCTGTGAATGGACAATCACGGTCCTGGTGTGCCGCACAATGCAAATGAATTCACCAGTCGGTGAAATTTGGACCGGTGCGAGGGAGAGCACCAGCTAGAAGAGAGGATAAACCCACTTCATGTTCGCCCTAGTTTACAGACAAAGGTAGCACGGGGTCTATTTTAGTCCTCGTCCAAAAGATGTGAAAGTCACAGCGTTGACCAGGAAGTCCTTGAGCGCTGAAACTATCTACCGGGGGTGCAGGAGAAATTGATTGTTCGGTGCTCGAGGTTTTCTCAGTCAGATCTGCAGTTTATTTTATCAACACCATTACAGAGGTGTGGTTTTTTTCATTTACCAAACTGACAGTCACAGCTGAGACAATCCCAGACTGCAATAACAAAAACAACTCTTATTTTTTTTTTCTCCTCCGCTCACAGAATAGATGAACTTCTGCTTCTAATGGTGTCGGTTCGATTACGACGTCTGCTGCAGCAGCGAGCCTGATTAATACGGGCATTATACGAAACACATTACCGGTACTTCAGGAGAGACGGAGTCGGGGAGGAGGGGGGGGCAGTGAAATGGGTTTAGAGGAAGGAGGACTGTTAATATCAAACAGAGGGAGAGTGAGAGGTGAGGTGTGTCGTACCTGGCTTCAGGAAGGAGGTTGAGGAGCAGGAGGAAGGTCCACAAGCCAAAGTCCAGCGATTTAAGCTTCTGAAGTGCAGCAGCCATGTCAGACTATAGAGGGGACGCCTGTAGAAACGAGAGAGGAAGAAGAAACAACGTGAGTTCTTTAAACGCCTAATAGGTAAATGGCATCTGATAATCAACAAATTGATTTCTGATCATTCACTGAAGCCTCAGCCCTCCTACTCTCGACTGGTTTATGGCCTTCGTTCAATGATTGATGATTCCGTTTGCTCTTCAACTCATCCGCTGACGTTTTTATACGTGACGGCATCTGGCTGTCAAACAAACGAAACAAGAATTGCTCATGACGTGACATACATCAGAGGGTGTTTAAAAAGTTTATGAGAGCCAGACAAGAGGGATTGGAGGGAGGGGGGAGCGAGTGACGAGAGACGACAGGTTGACTGTGTTTGATCAGTGTGGAAAATGATCCGCATGCATGCGCACATCATCGTCTGTCCTTCCAGTCAGCTGAGCGACGAGGACGACATGTGAAAGCTGTGTTTACGTGTATCGCTTTTCACACATATAACCAAATCACCTCGCGCGTCAGACCGGCGCCGCGGCGTGAGGAGCACACACAGCTGTTTCCCCCGTCTCTCTCTCCTCGCACATCACTGAGCAGTGGACTCGAACAGTTTTCAGACAATAATTAGCCCGGGTAATGATATTTGCCGGCGAGCTCTCCGGCGCACCTGTCTGGAGGAAACTTGTCTCCTCTCGAAGTCTCTGGCTGGTGATCCAAAACACACCTGGTGGAAGCGCCGAATCAACAGTCAGGCAACGAAACCTCATCTCAGGCAAGACATCAGATCTAATTTTTATTCATTGGGGTTCTGGGTGGGGCGGAAATATTAATATGTTCGAGCCCGTCAGCAGACACAGAGCTGGTATTCTCTGTCTACCATTTAATAGCTCTGGCTCAAAGACAGAGGCTGGAATATTTCAGAAATGATTTGTTTATATTTTGTATGCTGATTTCACATTTTCACATTAAGTTTTTCCTGCTCTCTTTACTCTTTGTGCTTTTCCTCCTTCATCTTTTCGTCAAGTTGTACTTATTCCTGTTCCTATCCTTATCAAGGATGCACGACATGGATTTCTTTTTCAGCCAATTACTCTTTACCGACTACCTGCTTCTCATGGCAAATGCCGATAAGATAATCACGAATTTCACATCACAAGTTCAAGCACATCTGATGATAGGAGAGGCAGAGATGTAGTGAGCAAAGACTGACCTATTGTGCTTTTTCTTTTGTTTCCTTAAAAAGGTCAACACCCTGCACCATGACGCTCCTCTCTCCCACAGAAAACACCGTGCCTGAAACGCCTCGTCAGCAGTGACATCACACTACATCACCATGTCACACATTCTGCATAACTTAAGCCTCCCAGCTAGTTTTCAGCAAGTGAGAATCGATTCATCACAGCTGCTCTGGTGTTGTTAGTTTCGTTGGCTCAGGCGTGTGTGAGCTGACCAATCAGAGCAGACTGAGGCGGGGCCTTAAAGAGTGTTTCAGACAGAGGGGGACGACAGCGCTGCAGCATCGGATGTGTTTTTTGAGCACTAAAGCATGAAAACCTGCTCAAGTAGTAACCCAGAATAAAAAATATGTCTCCTTTAATATGCCGTAACCATAATACGATGCGCATGCCACCACCTACTGTTTGTAAAAGCTGTCCTAGCCAATAACACACGGTATATATGTCAATTTCTAGCCAACATTTATCGTTCAAGGCCTAATTGTATATTTAGAAATTTAGTGGGAGGGTGTTGTGGTTTCTTTTCCACCAGTCTAGAGGAGGGCATAAAAAAGTTGTAATAAAACGGCATGCCTACCTTTTCTATACCCACAACTATTAGCATCACAGATGTGGCCCTAAATAATTCAATCCACCTCAAACTGAATACATGAAATATTGAATGACCCACCTAAATATCCCTGAGCCAAATTAAACTGAACACATACGAGTGCTGTTATTCACTGTGAATGCTGGTGTCAGTAATCATGAGAGAAGACTTTGATGGGTCCACCAAACCCCTGAAAACATCACATATATAAGCCCGGAGTAAACACATTATACACAGCTTCCTTCTTTTGCTGCTATAATAATGACAAATGGTAATTATTTTAACAAGGTTGCAGTCTCAACGATTAAATGACCTCCCTTTAAATTTGCTGTGCTACTGAATGCAAACTGAAATCACCAGGAAGAGGGAAAAAAGGAAGCCAAATAACTGAGGTGCTGCCTTTTGTACGACCACTCGAGCGAGCGCACCTGAAGCAGCTGCGTCGTACTTAAAAGGCTTCCATTGTGCTTTTGTGAGATTCAGCCTCCACCCCCCCGTCTTTATCGCCGCGGTGGAGGAGGAGATCAAACGCTCTCCTGAGGGTGGAATCAGTGTCCTGTGTGTGAGTGTAGAGCAGCGATCATTACAGGAGGAGCAAACAAACGGATGGATGCAAAGATAGACTTCAGGTTAGCGCACAAACAGGAGGCTGCACTAATAATTCCACAAAACTGTGACCACACTTTTTAAACTACGTCTGTGAAACCCCCTTTAAAAGGAGCTGTCTCTCTATTGATTGCAGCCGAAGTTCAGTCAAGTTCTGCATCTAATGCGTCTTTATTTCTGGCAGGCGTGAGGCAAAGTGCTCAAAAGCAGCCAATTATTTCCAAATGTTTTACGAGCGGGCTGCTTGTTTCTCGGCAGTTTGTAACCCTAATTATGAAGATACGTAGAAGTGGAGCGGCGGTGAGTCTTCGACGTCGGCGCTTTGGCAATTTGGGATCATCACAAGTCAACAGCTACTGAAACGCGCCGAACATCTGATTGCATATCTAGAACAACAACAACATAAAAATCTTGTTCTAGTCACTGGATAGAGCGCGCCGTCACAAAGATGATCATAAAGTGTGTTTGAGTTGCAAGCGACCGGCCGAAGCTTACAGAAAAATGTCATTCGAATGTATAAAACATGTTGACAATAATCAATGCCCTTACAGGGAAAATGCAGCAGAATCAATAAACACAGAGTCTCTGCCTCATAAACACTGGAGACATGTGGTGTTATCGATGTGCAGATATTTACAGTCACCGTTATTAACCTGCGACTGACATAAATTCAGCTTCCTTCCACACCGCCGGAGAAATATGTTGCTTCTGTGACGTGGGGACACAAATCACGATGCTCCCATGTTACCACGCCCCCCTCCAAAAAAGCAAATAAACCACGTAAAGGGAAGCAGGAAGGGAGATTTATTCAGCGTCTGAGCCAATCTGCTCCCACAAACACACTTTTCTGTTTCTGTCGTGATAGTTTCTGGCCTTAAAACACACGTGTAATGAACCTCTGATGGGAAAATACCAGAAAGTATACAAGCTTACTAACTACTTAGCATGAGAGCGACCTGTTTAATGTGTTTTTGTAACATGTAAACGTGGACAGAACACAACAACCGCATGCTGATGGCGGCGTATGAAGTGTCGCAGCACATAGTAAATATTGATAATAATTTTACTATGTGCTTTTGATAAATTTGAGCGTTTGAAATTTGAATAGACTTAGAATACCTTAAAAAATGAGGAATTACATTTGAATGGGATCATAGACGAGCGGCTGATTCATCCCAGACCTGAGTTGCTTGAGTAGCTACTCGATAGGCAAAAATTTTGTGAATGCAGCCAATTAAAAACGGAGCGCGCTCGATGCAAATGAGTCGAAATGTTGTTTTTCATAATTTCATCCCCTCGTCTCCCCTTTCAACAAATGTCAAGCTCAAGGGCAGGCCGGCTCCCAGACTGTGTCAAATTAGACCGATCTCGTGTCTCTTGAAAATAAACTGCTGGTAAACAGAAAGCTGCAGAGATTCAGACTTCACATCGGGCTTCCACCTCTTTCTTTCTCCCTTTCCTTTCCTTTCCTTTCCTTTCTCTTCTCTCTGTACATTCTGCCAACGGAGGTTATGTTAAAGCTAATTCTGGATCGTTATCCATTAAAGATTTTATGTGTCCCATAAAAGAAAAAAAAAGCGACAGGATGCCCTCTGGAGTCAGAGGTATCATTTCCTTGTCTTATAATGTGTGTCTGGAAAATTGCAATGCTAATTTCCTGACGTATATTGCCACCGATTCGAGTCACTTCCACTCGCTTGGGGATCATCTGTGTGCACGTGTCGTCTTAAGGGGGCTCTCGATGTCCCGGGTTGAATAAATCTTTTGAAAAATACATTGATTCCTCTACGCCTCGAGGTTCCAGTTATTACCCGGCGTAGTTTCAACACTGGCAGTTCGCAGGAGTTGAAAGGGAAAGATTGGACCTCATTAAAGAGACGATGTCCGGACATTTGCAGACTCTAATGTGCTCAGTAAACAAAAAACAGTAAAGATAAATACATAAAGATGTAATTCTTCTCATTAGTTGGCCTCATAAACTCACATTTCCTTTAGGATCTCTGTTTGTATTCATTCAGCCACGCGCCTCCTCATCACAGCGCCAATTAGAGCTGCGGTGAAAAAAAATGATGGAGAAAGCTCAGCAGACTCTCACAAGTGTCAACAGATCCTTTTCTGTGAGAATAAGACAAACAGGCATTGAGAAAGCGACCGGCTGCCGGCCGCTGTCTACATTCCTGCTCCAGATTTACCAATACCTGTCATGTAAATGAGGGGCTCAGCGGTCCCCGGGGCTCAGATTGTGCTCGAAAAACAGAGAATATGAAGGGAGGGGAAAAAAAAAGACATGGTGCCTTTTGTTGGCAAATTAAAAATAGCTTGCCTAAGGTGACAGTAGAGCTGAAGCGCTCTCCACATCCAAGTCTTTTTAACATTTGTTTTCAGTTCTAGCGTCAGTTAAAAAAAAGCATACACAATGAGTAATGTAATCACATCTGACAGAATTAAAAAGGCTATAAATACATTTGATGCAAATGAGCTGAAGGCTCTAGACTGGGCGACTACGCCGAGTGATTTGTCGAACAATAAAGATAATAAGTCCTCTGATAAGAAGTGGCAGGGCCTAGTTTCCTCAGAGAAGGATGTCAGCCGGGGACGATTTGGGTTTTTCATTTATTTTTATAGTTTGGCTGTCATTCATGACCCGAAGGGAAACCGAGAATACAAACTGTGATATTGTGAAAGTTCACGGTGTGTTTTTCTGTGTTAATAAAATCCACCCGCTCGGGTTTGCTGCACAGGATGTCGAAGAACGGCTCACATTCGCCCCACACAAAAAATAAACTGTGGACCTCATCAGCCAATAAACACTGTCGACTGCAGTAATTGTTGAATTTAGGACACAGCTCTATAGCCGTGTAATCCGAGTGGCTGCTGTTAAGCTAAAAATAGCTCTAAATCCTGTCACATTTGGTTTGATGTGACGGTCATGCACTGAGCATCTACCACTGATCTTTTTGGTCTGCAATCTAATCACATATATAAAAAGAACTTCAGACTGAAGCCAGACTGTTTAAGAACTTGATTGTATTCAGTGAAAAAAAAAAGTAGGTCTGCCATTTCTGCACATTACTCAAGAACAACTCGTCTTCTCATGTTATATCGAGGTAGAGAGAATTAGAAGCTTCATTGTTCTTCACAAACTGGACACAAATTAAAAGCAGAGCAAGCACAAACAGAGGGAGACGGAAGGACAAAGGATGCTAAGTTGTGATATATTAACCGAGCTTTTGCTCGGTTAATATATCACAACTTAGAAACTAACACTGACAAAGGCTGGATCGGTTATTCCCACCTAAGGATGGAAAGGCTGCGGATCAACAGTTTAAATAACTCGCAAATGGATAAATGGTCTGAAATAGATGGCAGATAGTAGCAGCTAACGGCAGCTAACGTTACATTTAGTGGAAAAAAAACCCTACCGGTATTTGTCAAATCAGGAGACTTCATCAATCACCTCGGTACTGTAACTGGCCTATGTGGCCTCTGGTCACGAGGTGTTCACTGAGAAGCTGCTGGTTGTCAGCACGTTTGTTAGCTTCAACAACAAGTGAAGCTGTCTGTCCAGAGTTAATCAAGGAAGAGCAGCCCGAGGAAAAACCAGCAAATATTTACTCCATAAAATCACCCAGTTTCACCAACGTCACTGAATAAAGTTATAAAGTTGTGTTTTTGTGCAGCATTTGTGGCAACATTCCTCTTTTTATACATCCATGGAAGCATCATAAAATAAAGGAAGCATTTTATTGGACAAATAATTTATGTTACGCCCCAGTGAGTGCAGCATGAGTCATCAACACCGCTAATGATTTTCCTCTATTATACCATTAAAAACACCAACAGTTTTTTGCCAGTATTGGGCCTGATACTCGTGTATAGGTGATATGGATATGGAGCAAGACTGATGTGGGTAAAAAAAACAACTTCCAGAGCAGTTATGACTTCATACCATGTTATAAAGATAAAGAAAATAACAGATAGGTTTATGGATAACTGTTGAAATTGTTAGCTAAAGACAGTTAGCTTCGTATCAACTACTAGCAGTTAGCTATAAAAATGATCCTTATACACAAGCAGTTGCTGATGAAACTCCTCCAGGTTGAATCTAATCTTGACAGAACCGGGAAAACGCTGACGGCTCGGTCCATGAAAGGGGTTCCTGAGTTCATCTGCGAGTCGAGACACATCTGACAGAAAAATGTGCTGTTGATGACGCCGTGCACGAGGGCCACAGGTGGATCTAATGAGCGACGACAATTTCTCTCCCTCTTGTTTAGGGACTGTGGGCGCGAGCGTTAATTTGATCATTAGGCCTCATCACTGCCGAATGATCAATGTATCGGCGCTGCCAGGCGGAGCTGTTTTCCGCCGGGGGGGCCCGTCACTATTATGTTACACCGGTTGATAATTTGTCAGGACTTTAGGTTTGCTCCTCACAGACATGTAATGGGAGTACAGTGGATCCATTATGAACCCGGCGCCACACGACAATGAGCCTCTGTTGTTGTTTTCAGGGCAGAGGAAAGATAAATTCCTCGCTGTCATTTTCGTGTTTCTGTGCCAAGATTTGGCCTGACTAATGTTCAGTGTAAGTTAACTGTGCACAGGTGCTGAAAGGAACTATAAAACTGTAGAATACAGTGACCCGAGTGGCCCTGATGGTCCAGTTTAATCAAAGCTAAATATACTTAATCTCCTCTGAATTTAAGGTGAAGTGACTTGATAGATGTTTCTATTAGTGCTTAACTTGGCAGGGATCTAAAGAGTAAGCTCTCTTGCGCCAAGACACACTTGGAAAAAGCTGACTCTTTCTCTGACTGCACTTTTTTAAAAAGCGAGGTGAAAAAAAGTGCGACAGCCTAAAATGCACTGGGGTCCTTTTCATTTGCATAAAGAAATTAATAAAATAATACCACCAGATGGAGTTATTTTTACTGAGATAGATTTGGACTTTTCACGCTGCCTGCGTAAATTTACATGACAGCAGAGAGGAGAAAAAACAGAAAATCTGGTTTCCAAAATGAGGCCACCGTGGTTAAAAGTAAAACACTGTCACGGCTCTTAAATATTCGTGATTTGACGCTCAGAAGGAGCTTGAACTTTTTTCTCTGAAGCACAGGGTGTAAACTGCCAGCGCGGGAACGTGGTGTAAGCGGCGGCGATGCCGCGCACGTGGCAGTGAATGCGGCTCAACACTTGACGCGACGAGGCTTTCAGGGGGCTCAAGCTGGCGTCGAGAGCGGGAGACAAGTGATGAAACAATAACAGAAACAGCAGAGAAGTGCAAATTCCTGTAACCGCTTGCAGGTAGTGTAATGTTTACACCTCGGCCTCCATACAGTCATGATGGCTTCCTGCTGAGGGAATGGCCTCATTTAAGACCGCTCCCTCCCTCCTCACAAGTAATAGCGAGGTTGGATTGTTTGACGGATCCAGCGGCTCCCCTCCGCGCCTGGATAAAGCCGATTTGACTAACACCTCGATTCAATATTACTGTCGGCCGTCAACAGTTCTCACCTGTCAAATTGCTAATGGCCAAGATCTATAATGCTTACTCAGTTGAGCATGTTTGCCAAACACAGAGCACAGCTGGGTAATTCTCTATAGATAGTGCTGAATCTACAATATTTGATATCCATTTATCAAATCTGTACGGCACATAATGTAGAAATGAACCCGTGTTCCCGAACAGAGCTCAGCGAACAGCGTCGACACAATAACCCTCGACTGAAAAACACCACTTTTCACAGGGAGCTCAATATTATTCACAGTGTGTTTTTTTCCCATTACAGGTCACAATCAGTTGCTCTAAAATTAACAGTGTAACAGCGTGAAAAGAACTTTTTTCCATGCTGAAATGCTAAAAAAAAAATATTTTAAACTTTCAAAATCTGGCAATTGTCCCCACGACAACGTTTAATTACGCTGCTGGTAGGAAGAGATCTAATCAGACAAATACAATAATCATGTAAATCAGTGTGACTTTCACAATTAGGAGTCGCGGCGCCGACAAAAAACTCCCGCAGATTGGCGACGCGAGTCACCACAGCTGTAATTAACAAAAGTGGAGAAGCAGCCGTCGGGCCGGAGACAGGGCGGCTGCCTCATAAGGCGAAACCTGTCAGAGTTCATCAGGGATTCCCGGTGAAGAGCAATACCTTCTCCAGCACTCACCACCTGTGCTCATGTTTTACCTCGGGCGTTGTTGCGCTGTGTGCAGCTCAAACGCTGCACAGCTTCAAGATTGCAGACCTGCACTGCTGATCCTCTAGTCTGATATGTTTCCGTTTGTATTTACATTTCAGAGAACGGTATGTCACATAATGGGAGCGAAGTAAATAGGCCACAACAATAAATATAAGGGAACACGCGTCCTCTTTTATTTCTGAGGAAAATGGGAGAAATATCATGATTAAAGGAAAAAAAAACAGCTCAGGCTCTCGTAATTCTCCGCTCGTACACTTTCAACATCCTCATTAAATACACAGAAAAAGTAGAACAATGACATTATTAACAGCGGTTCTAAGGATGCGATACAGTTTAAGCTCGGGGGCCAAGAGCGAGAGTAAGAAGTCGCTGTTTGCTCAAGACAAGAGGATGAGAAGAAACAAAACAATAAAATGAATAAAATCACAACACGAATAATGTTGTTGACTGTAACTGCCCTGGTAGTTCATATTCAGGAGGAGCGCTCACGTCCTCCGGGTTCAAATTAAACCTTATTACACACATAAATTCCCCATTTTGTGTCCCTTTTTCAAAATATATAAAGTGTTCATAATGTTTTTCGAGGGTTTGTTAATTTTGCAGAAACATTGTGTTATTACGTTTCTGTACGCTCACAACAATATATAACCTGAAATGTTGAATTTCCGGATTATAAACTCACGCCAACAGCAGCCCAGACAGTGATGGAGGCATCTAAACTAAAGATACATCCTCTAAACCGCAACGCCGCTCCCCCTCCCTGCACCATCAGCGCAAATAACAAGCAAGAAAATAGATGTCAAACTGAACATTTGCAAAAGGCTTAAGCAGACAAGAATCCTTCAAAGCTGATAGCATTACATGGGCAGCAGAGCAGGGCCCCACATGGAGGGGGAAATTAATATCTCAGTTCAGACTGTGACAAGTTCTGCATCTCCTCAATGGATTATGATTACAGCTGGAACAAAGTCTTTGCCCATTAGGAGGGGTAACCGAATGGGCTTACGACGAGAACAAGTGGGCACCAGACGGAAGGGATTGAGAAGTGAGATGTGCAGTAAAAATTCAGTGTGCTGCCACATGTTACAGCATTAATCTTGGATTTCCATTAAGCTGTAGACCTCAGCAGTGTCGACACAGAACCTGTTAGGCTGTTTACAACACAAATACTGAACGACAGCACCGATTCAGAATGATCCCTGTCACAAAAGCGGTCTTTTTTGGCTTTGCAAAATCAGGTAAATAACATAAAATATTTTCTCTCTTTCTTTCAGGTCAGACTGTGGGTCCCATCTGGGGGTGTGGGCAGCATTTCTGTAAATTCTGACCGGCACAGAATTGGACACATCTGTGGCCAATTGGCCGGTTCCAGTGTCTGGCCAGGTTGCCAGTTCACATGTGGTGCATTTTCTGTCTTTCGTTGCAAAAAAACAAAAATTAATCCCCGCTCACAAAAAATGTATAAATCAGCTTTATTACGCCGCATCTGTGATTGCATTAATAGTCAATTAACACTCAGTGCAGCAGAGTGCATTCGAAAGGAAATTAGATGCCTGTCTTTTTAAAATGATAATAACAGTATGTCGGGGTTAGATCACACTTGACAGCGACGCGAGTTATACGCACCATGCAGCACAAATCCAAGGCTGAGCATGGTGTGACTGCGTTCTAGTCGCCTGCACGGACACACATGTTTAGCCCATCAGCTCACAGTGACGTTGACACAGCACAGTTGTGCACAGGGAATGATATTGCAGGTCAGAACGGTGGCCTACTGCTGTGAGATTGCTATGGGAATACAAATGAGTGTGGCATGGAGAAGCATGCGGTGGATAAAGCATGCAACGCTGTGCCGGTGGAGACAGAGCATAAGGATTTGCTGCGGACTGCATGGTGCTCTACATACAGTGGAAAAGGGTCGACCATGCCTGTGAAATAACACGGTACAACTTGAAAATGAGCAATGAGGTTCTGTGAGGGCTCAGCCACACTGGACCCTGTGTGAAAAAGTGCTTTATTCCTTCAGGTTTTGTCAAAATCAGGCCGTCTGTGTCGAAGTTATCACCTAACAAATCACAATTGAAGTGATGATGCACCCGCGCTAATTGGCTCCAGGGCTGCCTGCATTATTCATGGCTAACAGCATGTTCCACTTGTTTGCGTGGCAGTAATTGTTAAGTGATTAACCTGCTGATTGCTCGCCTGATTCATTTTCCAAACCATTTTTTAGCCATCTCAGTGTTGTCTGATCGTTGGAACAATTCGGTGTTTGAGGTGCCTGGTGGATGCTGAAGGCCTGGAGGGTCGGCCGGCTCCACAAAGCTGTTAGTTGTTGAGCCGACGTTTTACTATCGGAGCTCGCTCCAGCGTGAGTCTTTTGACATGGAATTTAACAGATTTAAAATAAGCAATTATTTTAAAAAATATGTTTTAAATAAGCCATAATTACTCTCACTGACCTGAAGTTTGAGTAAAATCAGAATATTGGATGTCACAGCTGCCTCAACACAACACAATCCTGGAGGAGAGAAACTTACACAAGAAGTAATTTCACTACCAAATAGCTGGATTTTTGCTAACAAGCAATCAAAATTATCATAGGCACTGTCTTGTTATCGGAAGGTCGCTGGTTCAATTCCCCTGGTCTGCATGTCGAAGTGTCCTTGAGCAAGATACTGAACCCCAAACAGCCATCAGTTTATAAATGTTTGTATGAATTACTGTCAGTCGCTTTGGACAAAAAGCGTCTGCTAAATGCCTTAAATGTAAATACAGCAAATCAGTTAAAACTCATGATGACATTATGTGCTCAAACTAAATATCTGTGAAGTAATTAATGGAGAAAAAACACTTCCATCACTTGACGATGAACAAACGGTTGTCCGCGATGCGAGACGCTGAGTCACCGCTCCATCAAGTTTGTCTCCCAAAGGAACGCTGGCTTCAAGCCAGGAAGCAATAAATTATGAACGAGGAATCACTTTGTACGGATCGGTTACATTCCAGTTCATTTTTTTATGCTTAGTAGTCTATACAGTACGTCGCTAACAAGACATTTCAAGATCAACCCAGAAGCAACAGCCGCTCCGCTATTTAAACTTTCACACGCACTGTCTTGTTTTGTTAATGAGCTGAACCGTCCGTGTCACATCGGGGTCTTAAGGCGCTATGAAAAATACTTTTCCAAGTGCTCCTCTATACTTGGCACTCTGAAAACTACATCTAATACTAATGAACCATTTATTTAATGTACTGCACAGGATATTACTGGGGCGACAGAGGTCTCAGATCGTTTTATTTTATGGAGCCAATAGGTGGGCTTTGCTAATTGGTGAAACAGTGAGTGGGACACACTGCCTGGTTGGTCCAAAAAGCTAAAAAGCAGAACATAACGTACAGCGACATTTTAAAGATCTTGTTGTCACATGAGATTGTTCCTATTTGCTTCAAAACAACCTAAAAACTCAGCTGAGTCAAGTCTCATCCCAATCCTGATGAAGTGCTTCAAGAAACTGGTTCTCAAGCACATCACAAACAACATCCCTGCAAGTCTACAGGATGCTGTTTGTTGACTGCAGAATTCAATCACAACCTCACCCATTAAAACTGATTGGAAAACTAAACACTCTGGGCTTGAGCACCACTCTCTCCAATTGGATATTGGACTTCCTCAGAAGCAGACCCCCAGACAGTTGGGCTTGGCAGTCACACCTCCTCTAAGTCGGAGCCCCCCAGGGCTGTGTGCTCGGCCCCCTCCTGTTCACACCCGTGACTGCACTCCCAAACATCAAGAGAACTGTGATGAATGCAGATGAAACCAACACCGCTGGCCGCATTTACAAACAACAACGAGAGTTCATATCGGGAGGATGATTGTTGATTTAAGAAAAAAGGGGGCAAAGAGAACCAATCAAGGCTCTACTTCCTAAGGAAATGTAAGAAGGCTAAAGATCGAAATTCTTGTCTACTATCATGGAGGAGCAATAGAAAGCATCCTGACTGGAAAGATCACAAACTGGAATGGTTTGAGCATCTCTCTGTGAAGTGAGATGTCTAAGCAGAGCTGCCGTCTGCCAAAAGATTCAGAGGTATCCACTGTCAAACCACCAGACTATAAGCAGCTTCTTTCCTCAAAAAGAAGTGAAACTCCTTAAATTATCCTCCACAATCCACTGTGGAGGTCATCAAGTGTTTCCCTTATGTAACATAAAGGAACTTAAACTTTTACAACCCTGGTGTTGTAAAATGACAAATAAATTAACCTTTATAACAATGGAATTCACAAGGTCCACTGCAAAACAGATTTATTGTTCCTCACAGGAAAAATTAAATACATCACCAGCATCATTTAATCGTTGGTCCATTAACCTAGTTCACCCGGACTCAAATCACAGCTTTCTAGGTCATAAAGTGAGTCTTAAAAAAAAAAGGTAACGGCATTAATACTTAAACACAACAGTCCATTCACAAGACTGGCACATAGTCCTCGAAAGCCCTCAGAGAAAACAGGGTAAAGACCTGGGCACACACCAAACAACTGTCGGGCTTCATCTTGTCCTCTGAGTCGTGTGGTTTCACAAGGATTTAAGACGCGACGGTGCAAAAACATGAGATGGGCTGGTTATTCTCCGATGGGACATCCATGTCATTGCCATCAATCAAATGCGCCACATATCACTTCAAATCACTGCCCCATCAAAGATGGTCTGTGTATGAATATGTCAGGTATTCCCCAGACCTTTACCCACTGTCTGCCCTCGTACATCATTTTTAGCCATGGTGGTGTTGTTGTCTTAAGGATGGCAATGTCTGTCCGTCAGTCAGTCAGTTTGATACAGACTCTCATTCACTATGTGCTGGATGGTTAAGACATTGTGTATTGATCTCCAGAGGGTGAAGCCGAGTGATTTTTGCAATCCCCCTGTCTTTGCCCACTCCATTGCAGGTATTTTGGATTTATGGGTGAACTGTCCCTTTAATAACACTGGTCATTTGTTCCAACAACCATCAGATGGATTTCCATGATATTTGGTACAGATATTCACATCCCCCTCAGGATGGATTTCCATCACTTTGGCCGTCCCTTGACTTCCTGTTTTGGAGGAAAGTGCCATCTAATGCAGCCCATCAGTATCCAGTTCATGTACGAGGTTAGTGATATTCTAGAGGCTGTTATAAGAATAATAAATGTGTCTGGTTGGAGTAGTATCATTAAAAATTTAAACGGTGTCCACGGGAGACGTTATAAATCAAGTAATGACATTGGTCCAAATGATTCCCTGAAATATTTAAGAATAAGCCATTTTGATATTGTTCAGGCTAAACTTTTAAGTTACAGTCGCACCTCAACGTAAACTTTGGTATGTACATTAAAAAACCCATTTAGAGCATATGTACCACAATGTATTTACCCATAAAGACTCTCTAGACAACAGCACTGAATAGATTATCCGACCTGAGAGTGCGTCTCTGAAGTGTCTTGATCAGGAGCGATCGATCACACTAACAGGCAAAGTATTCACGGGCAGGTTGGCGACTCCGTGTAAGCAGAAGCTATAGTCATTACTAACGCGAATGACAGCTATATAGCCTAACTGTAATTGGAATGCAAGGTTTCACTCTAAGGTAATAGCCATACAAAGAGCGGCGGAGTTCAGCACACGCACTACACTGGCCCAACAGAATAATTTAAACCATAAATCAAACATCCACGCCGTGTTTCACCTTGAAGCTCTATAGGCTTGTCTTTGCCACTTAGCAGGGAATTGTGTTGAATGTGCGTTCTTGTTTTCCTGTCCAATCAAAACATGGATTTACCGTCAAGGTTCAGGGATGTGCAGTATAAGAGCATGAGCTATAGCGAAGTCACGCCCCCTTCCGGTGTTCCCCATTTGAGGTTACGGCCAAAAAATTGTACTGTAGATATTTCTGAACCTGTTTGAATTATACCATAATTTACACACATGATATTGATGAAGGTTCTCAGTCATCCAGGTCTGTTCTCTCCCCAGACACCTGAGCTCACCCAGCCCTAGCAACCCACATGAGGGCCGGTTCAACCAATAACTCAAAAGTAGCCCTAACGACTCTGAAACTCACTTGTGTCCTTAATGTCTCTGTGAGGACACAGAGTTTAAAAGCCTGCATCTGCCCTCCAGTTCGTTAGAAGTGAAGAAGCCTCTTGGATGAGAGGTGAAACATGTCCAACAAGTCCAGTTGCCTTCAATACAGCGCATAGATTTGTTTGTCGATTTGAATAATAGTAAAATACCATCTAGTTTTTTGTGAAACTGCTCAGTGAGCTACATCGTCTCACTCAATATACGTAACACCAACATGGCTGCTATCAACCTACAAGGTTTCAGAAATGGGTGTTGGTGAATGTCAAACAAGGACTATTAGGTTGTAGTCTTTCTATGTGTTTTCACCGTCCTGCACTTGATTTTCTTTCAGCATTTCACCACCAGCATACAATATTCTTCCCGAAATAAGGTCCCAACAGAAAGTGTGTCAGAGTCAGTTTATGCTTTATTAGCCCAGTACAAGTTCCTGAGTCTATAGTAAAGTGTTTTACAAAGTGTTGAACCTCACGACATCCTCGCGTGTGAATGACTGATCCCCGTTTTTTGTTGCCCTGGTCCCAATTTATATGAAACATGTTGCTGGCAACAAATTCAGGATAGCTTGTATTTACAAAAGAACAATAAAGGTGATGAGATACAACCTGAAATATATATTGCCTTTGTACCGTCCGTCTGGTACTGTACCTTTCTTAGAGCCTGAAATCATCTGAGTTTATCGGTTTTATGAAAAAATCTGCCCTCCTGCCCGTGTGACAGATGCGTCAGAGGGCAGCAGGAGTTCAATAACAGTGAAAGACTCCTGGCTGAAATGAAAAAAGAATCTGAAATAAACTGCCAGTACTGTAGGCGAGACTTCCACTTTATCGTGTTTTTAAATTACCATCAGGGATTTCATATGCATTTGCAGAGATACGCAATATATTTTAACTCGGTATGAAATTCAAAGATTTACAGATGTAGATATACAGAGATTCAGCATAATGTGACACTTTGAACAGGTGATTCGGTGTCATCGCGTCTTATAAATGTCTGTATGTTGAACAAATACCGCCCTTTTGACTGAATTTAAAATAGGCAATTTACATTTTAACTTATCGTCATTCAGCCAGACGTGTAGGCGTGTGTGCCGGAGGCAAGACTTGGCCACCCATTTTCTTATATGACACGGAGGGTTATTACTGATGGTGTTCTTCCCTGAAATACATTAGGCTTGCAAGAAATATTTAATCTTATCTGTAGAGCAGATACTGTGCATCAAAAAAGACCTTACTCTGCAAATGTGAGTTCCACATATCTCGGCACACACATCAAATTTCATCACCTTCTTATTACAGCGCACAGATGGGGGAGAAGACATATTTATTTGATTTGATCCAGCAATGCACATACATAAATAAATTCATGGCTCTTCCAGTATCCTCCAGCATTGTAAGTTACCTTTCCCCCGGTCTAGATAATAATCAGCTTCCCCTCCGGTGGAAAGAGGTGAGTGTGACTCTGAACGGGGCTGTGATGAGCTTTGCCTCCTGCTGTGCGTCTCTGTGGAGGAGATGTTTACTGGGGCTTTTTGTGTGGCCAGTAGGATCCCACTTAGTGTGAATGATGGCAGCTGTGAGGGTGCCTCTGGCAAGTGTGACTCCAACTATGGCTGCTTGGTCTCATGCAGCATATAGCGCCAGCTGCTCGGGATGTGCAGCATGACGGATTGCGGCTGAGGTAAGCACGTCTCTGGCGAGAACGGTGCAGAACGCAGCGAGGGTTGAGTGCAACTTCGGCTACAGCGATGGAAGGATCGCGGCAAACAGCAGCTCGGTGCAGCTGGCTGCTTGAACTGTGGCTGCATCGGCTCCGGCTGAGTATCTGTGACGAGCGTGAGCCTGGATGCTCTGTGTGGGCTGCTGCTGCTGCTGCACAGGCTGACAGACTGTGGTGAGAGTGATTCCGGTGATCAAAGCGGCTTTGACTGCTCAGTGCAGCAACTTATCACTCTGGTGGAGTTTGCTGGTCGGGCAGAGGCCCGTGATGAACACAACAACAAGTGTGACTGACTGCCACTGCAGCGAACAAGACTCAGTTAAGCTTTGTTCATGCTACTGGGTTTCCAGCAGCAGCAGAGTGTGTGGCGGTGGATGAGCTCCACTTCTTCTGCAATGTGGGGAAACACCGGTGACTGTGGTTCAGGTAATGTGGCCAGCGAGACAGGGATGCATTATATGGGGTCTAGTGTTTCCCACACTGCCCAAATTAAGTTTTATTTTTAATTTACGAGTACAAGAAAACAACACCATCTGTGATCGATTAACCAGTGGACAATCTGCCCATCCAGTCTACTAGCATTTGCACCTACTCTGCAAAAAAAACAAAACAGAGAAAGAGAGATTTTCTCTGGTATCACTCTCCTGGGCCTAGGCCTTTTTTTTTTACATAGAAGCTTGTAAAAAGCACCTGAACGTTGCGATGTCATTCGATAACACACTGGTTTCGCTAGGCTACATAATTAACGGCAGGCTTCCTCCACATGCAGCTGTTGTGAAAGTGGAATCAGGGTTGAAATCAAGCAAAACGCAGGTGGGTTTACTGAACACGCCGCTGAAGCTGAAAGTCAGCAGAGAAGACGAATACTGAGAGATAAACAGGACGGCGAGGCGATCCAGTGTGTGGGCACTGATTATGATTTTATTTGTCCCGTAGGGAGATTTGTCTTCACTGACAATACATAACACATCTCAGACGACAACGGATGCTACATACACACCAACAATAAATGGCATGCATAACAACAATGACAACTTATATGACAGTAGCACAATAGCGGCGGACAACTAAAGCGACACTATGTAGGCAGACAAAATCTAACTTCCTGTATAAAGACAGTCGATCGTTGAGTCTCACACCCAGACTGTCAAATACTGACGCTTTGGGTTGGCAGCTCAGGTCAGATTCTGATTTAACCATCAGAAGGGAACTAAAATGAACACACAACATGATTTTAAACTAAAATGGAGGCCGATAATATATCGCACCTTGCTTGGATTTCAGATGGAACGGGACACTCAGGATGAGCTCATTAAAACTGGTACCTGAAGGCTGATGACTGACATCTGCAGAGGGCTTAACATGACATCATCGGTAGCTCAGCGCTGATCAGACCCACTACAGTCACCATCACACTTAAGAGTACACAGCAGGCTCAACCGATGCCTGACTGCCGGCTTTAAAAAGCTTAAAGACCAAGATCATGCTTGAAATCTATTTTGTATTACTTTATGATTGATTCTAAATGGCCACTTTACTTTTATTACCTGCCCAGAGTAACTAATTACTTTATTAAGCTGTTTTTAATTAAACTGAGCTGATTAGATTCCTTTGAAAAACCCATTTCGATCATATCTTTAAAATGAGTCTCATGAAAGTCCGGCAAGAGTGTTTGTTTTTTTTTTTTTGCTTCATCTGCCTCAGAGAGAGAGAGAATAAAAAAAAGGAGCTTTTCATTTATTTCGGTACCACTCATATACAGCAAACTAGTAAGATCACAGTCTGGTCTCAAAATAAACGGCAGCACGACAAAGTGGCGAGTACTTTCAATTCCCGAGGCGCAGCTCGCAGTGAAGATAATGTTCTTATCACTCTCTCCTACGAGTTCAAAGACCGCCGGTGTTTCAAAGTTCTGTGGTTTAAGAAGAAACGAGCGACACGGAGAGCTGCTGGGATCTGCATAGTAAAACACAACAACGCTGAGCTACGTCCCAAAAAATATTTCATCCAAAAAGCAAGAAATGACACATTACACACACAAGTGACACACAAAATAGTCAATCAGTAGAAAACTCGGCGCCTAATGAGACTTCAGCCAAATCAGTTGATTAATTAATTGGTCAATTGGCTGAAAATAATTGACGGTAATTTTGATTAATGAGTCATTGTTTTGTCATTTTGTTAACTATTGGCCATCATAATTAACGCCGCTGAAGACATTATATGAATTGATGCGTCGTTTTGGAACAAACAGTTTATTTTCATGCACTTCACTTTGATGAAGCTTCAAAAAAACCCAAAACAAACTCCGACAATAGCTTCGGTGGAGTTTGTATTCAGGCCGTCCTGCTTTTTTCTTTCCCCTCCTCATCCATAATTGAAAACCAGCAAACTTTCTCCCAGCAAACCCTGACCATTACTCAACACACAACGCTAAAAACACAGAGCGCCGGTCGCTCCAGTTTACTGTGTGTGCAGACTGGTACGTAATATTCGAGTCCTCCGCACTGAAAATGGGAACAATCACTGCTGACAGGAACAGTTAAGACAGCAAATTACTCCAAGTTCAAATTCAAATCACTTTCATGAGGTAATTACACTAAATATCCCACATGCTGCTACATTTTGAAAAGGCAGATTTGATTGAAATACTTTTGACACCTTGAAATATAGCAGTGTGAACGTACGACTATAGAAAACTCATAATTAATACAATCTGGCAGTAAATGATGGAAATTTAAAGACCAGTTGAACAATCTGTGTTTAGTGTATATAAACATGTACTTTCTGCATTGAAAGGTTGGATATACAGGGAGCAACGGATAAGAAGGGACGCCGACTGAACAGACAACGGCAGGCATTGATCGAAGGTGACTAATGATTGACTGCTTGTCTTGAAACGTCTATTAAGATCCCACGAACGACTGGAAAGTGACTGGCAAGCAAATGCGTGGGTAGAAATGGTCGACTGCTGACCACGGACGATCAGAATCACCCAGAGAGGCTCAATAATGGAAAAGGCAAGAAGTTGTCATATAATCATCCTCATAATCAGAACACACAACCCATTCTTTCCAGCTAGAGAGCCTGATTTTGTACAGTGGGATGATGAGAGGACTACTCTGTGTTTTTGAAGGGTTTTTCACACCTGCAGGTAAAAGTGCTCTTAACGAATAGATATAATTTTGTATGAAGGATTTGCATAATAAGTAATGTTGCTGTTCAACGGTTCATCCAGACCGACAAATGAAAGAGCAGAAAGCAACGAAGATGCTTCTGAGCAACAGCTACATCATTGTCTGATATAAGAAATGTCACGCTTAGCATCAAAATCTGCACAGATCGAAATCAGAACTGGTTCCTGTTTCAGTGTCAAGCGCACAGTAGTGTCTGCAAGCAGCAGGAGTGTTGCTAAGCAAAGCTGATTCTTTAAACTGCACAACAGCAGCAGAAGGTAAGTCTCGGGTCGCCTCTCTGAGAACTGAAATAAACCTCTTCAGTCTGACCGCTGAGCAGATTATTAATCTTTGCTTTTGGCCTCAACTATTTCAAGTGTAAATAATACGTTTTGGTGTCTGAACCTTTCTGTTTTCCTCCGTGAAGAAGAAAAACATCAATATAAAAGGTGACTCCAAACTCCCGAATAGTAACGTATTTCATTATGCATCGACTTGCGAGAACTAGTTCATCTACCAGCATAATTGAATTGGCAGCTGTTTTGACACGAGGGCTGTGCTCTCCTCGGCGACCTGTGACAGGTTTTACAGGAGGACAGAGTCGCTGCTGCAGTTCCGTCCTGTCCTCACAGATAACTGTGTTCGCATTCTTGGCGTGAAGTCAAACTTGTTCAAGGTGTGGGTGTCAGAGTCCGACAGAGTTGTCTGCTCGCCTCGTCGGGATTGTTCATGGATATGCATCAAGGCAAAAAGCAAGGTCTGACTGTCCAGATACAGCAGGACGGCATCCCCCTCTGACTGGTATATGATATTGTGGTTGTGACACTGTTTGTTTTATACATCTCTGCACATCAAGTTACCAAACACATATTGTTCAATCTAAACATCACGCTCCTCTTTCTGTGGTGTACATTTTCATCTAAAAGTTCCTCTGGCAGCCTGGTACAAGTAACACCACAGATATATGAGGGATATTAAGGTGAGGTATATTGCTTCCACACTGCACTTTCATGGTCTATCAAATGTAATAAAGTACAAGTGTCTCTTGATAAAAGTGCTTTTGGGGTCAGAAAAACATGTTTTATTACTACCTCTCCGTTAGTTGCAAGTTTTTCATGGTTGAGATTAAAAAAACATTCTGAATGATCTTTAAATAATATTCTAATAGCATCCTAAGTGCTCACAATGACTACTTCATGAGTACGATACATGCTCTTGTCTTATCTTAACCATGAGGCTGAAAATGCTGCAGCGAGGCTTTTAACTAAAAGCAAAGCGACAGCGCCATGTCTCCTCTGTTTTAGCGTCTTGTCACTGGATGCCTGTTTCTCATTGATTTTTAGAGCCGCTAATGTGTTTCGGTCTTTGAGTGACCCGACCCAACCCTGTCTCTGAACTTAAGATTCCTGCGTGCGGCCCGAAATCTTCAGAGAGGAGCCTCCCGGCAGTTTCTGTGTCAAGGTTAAAGAACTAAAGGTGACCATGCTGTTGCTGTCAGAGCTCATGAACAAAGCTTCCAGCGTTGTGACATTGCAATTAAGACCATCTTTGATGTGTATTCTTCTTGTGTCCCCGCTGCCTTGTCTGATCTGAATATTTTGCATTTCTTATCCCCACGACATCCTCTGTTTACGGAGGCATTTAGGTTACTCAGTCATTATAACCTTGACTAACAGATTTCCTGTGTGCAAATGCAGAAAATCTGATAGTTATTGTTCTCGACAGCGACAATTTATGCTATAATTCAAACTGTAAAATCCACTTGTGGATTTTAAAAGATATCTTTCAGCACACCTACACCGCGTTCGAGCATGGCGGTGCAACAGTGATGCAAAATAATCTCTGTGGAAGACAGTCGTCTCCACGCTCTACCTGCTGCAATAAAGAGTAGGCTGAGACAGCGCGAGGATGGCCAAACGCTACACACATTAAATGCCAACAATCGTCTGGCAGCTGGTGATAAAGGAAGAAAAAACGCTCCATGGTCTCAGTAGTGAGCTTATGTACGGAGAAGGGAGCTGTTGATTTCTGTGTAGAAATGTACTTTGAGTTACATTAAGACTATTGCAGTCCTCTGTCTTAAAACAGAGTACATCCAGCTCGTGATAATGTGATGGCCCAAACTACAAAACCTCCCACTGCACAGACAGGAGTTCACTGAACTGTCCACTAAAGCTGCAATTAACTATTATCTTTACTATCAATGAATCCCCCGAAGCCAACGGTGTCATCTTCAAATTGCTTGTTTTGTTTAATCAGACAAACAGTAAAAGTCCCAAACATATTTGATTTGCTATCACAGCGCATAAACAAAAGTAGTAAATCCTTCCAAATGGAGGAGCCGAGCCCTGGGGGGGATGTTTATATGTTCGAACTCTACCGTCTCTATATCACTGCTGCCTCCCATAGCATTCAAAACTACAAGGTGAATTTCAGATCAGGCCCTGGAGTTATCTTAAGGCCAGCGCCGTCCCTTGAAGTAAACACAAGAGAGATAAATGTGCTTTCCACATGCATGCGTTTTGATAGATGATGAAGTCAGCCATTCAGTTAGTGGCACAAACTCAACAGGCGCTGTCTATCTGAAAGTACACAGTGACACAGCTTCTTGCATGTCTGATTATCTTGTTTATATCGTACATATGTCAAGATTCATTGCACGCTTGCTCACAGTTTCTGGAGCCCGCCCCCCTCAGAGAAACTGTCATACAGGTCGACTATCAAAGCAGCTTATTACAACCCGTATCCCGTTTTTTAACCAACTAGTTTTCTTACCTAAACCCGACCAACTAGTCTTGTATCCGAAACCTGACCCGGTTGTTTTCTTACCTAAACCTAACTAACTAGTTTTCTTCCCTAAACCTAACCAACTAGTGTCGTTACCTAAACCTGACCAACTGGTTTTCTTACCTAAACCTGACCAACTAGTTTTGTTACTTAAACCTAACCAACTAGTTTTGTTACCTAAACCTGACCAACTAGTGTTGTTTCCTAAACCTGACTAACTAGTGTCGTTTCCTAAACCTGACCAACTAGTTTTGTTACCTATACCTGACCAACTAGTTTTGTTACCTAAACCTAACCAACTAGTTTTGTTACCTAAACCTGACTAACTAGTTTTGTTACCTAAACCTGTCTGGTTGTTTTCTTACCTAAACCTAACTAACTAGTTTTGTTACCTAAACCTGTCTGGTTGTTTTCTTACCTAAACCTAACTAACTAGTTTTCTTACCTAAACCTAACTAACTATTTTTCTTACCTAAACCTAATAAACTAGTTTTGTTACCTAAACCTGTTTGGTTGTTTTCTTACCTAAACCTAACTAACAAGTTTTGTTACCTAAACCTGACCAACTAGTTTTGTTACCTAAACCTGTCTGGTTGTTTTCTTACCTAAACCTAACTAGCTAGTTTTCTAACCTAAACTTGACCAACTGGTTTTCTTACCTAAACTTGACCAACTAGTTTTGTTATCTAAACCTAACCAAGTAGTTTTATTACCTTAACCTAACCAACTGGTTTCCTTGCATCAACCTAATCAATAAGTGTTCTTGCAAAATCTTTAGCAAGTAGTTTTCTTTCCTAAAATTTTAACCAAGTAGTTTTAGTGCCTGAACCCCACCAGGCAGTTTCCTTCCATAAACCTCACAAAGTAGTTATCTCACCTAAATCTGACCAAACTGTGTGCACACAATAAAAGTCAGGTACACCGGTAGCTGGTGTGCTGCAATCGTGATGCTGTTTTGGTAAACCCTGATGTTTTTCAGACTCACTGGCAGTCGACCCATTCAGTTGTTTTCATATGAGGAAGTGTTGATTTTTGCCTTGTTTGTGCAGTAAGGCACCGGGCTGTTGCAAAATAACCACAACAAATTGTGGGCTCTTTTCTGTCTCACACTGTTTGGACTGTATTTCGACGCCCACGCAGTTTCTTCCCAGTTGTTGCAGTAAAGTGAATCAGTATTGAAGATGCTGACACCCATGGGACACTTGTGACACACACAATTTACCCAGGTCCATTTAAAAACATTTTAAGAGAATTAAATCTTCTGTCTCCTCATGACATCGAAGAAACCCCCTCAGGACCCTCATGCTCCTAATAATCCCCTCTTCATATCTTCAGCCAAAACACTCGGTTACTGAGACAACAGCTGTGCGCATCATCTTGTGCTACCGAAGGGAGCATCAGCACCGCAAAAGAGGTGCATGCAGACCTGAGACTGAGATGGTCATCGTGATGCGTTGGAGCAGAATAATGGCTGCCTATTGAATTTTCTGTCGGATACATTTCACAGAGAAGTGAGCCAGACATTTGTTATTTTATTTTTTTATTTTTGGATCATTTACAGGAAGTTATGCAACCATGTAAGGGGTTTAATTGTTTATTCCGGTGTGCCTGCAGCCTTGAAAACACCAGACGTGCTCTGCAACTCCCTCTGCACACATCACACTTGACTGCAATTTGTGCCATGAACCTTGATTCACAAAACAAGCACCTGCTGTCCGATAACCTTCAAGCGCTGTTTCTCATCTTATCTGGATCAGGAACAAAATCTGACCGCTCATTGGCCTAAAACACCCCTGAATCCGCTGCCAACCTCAATCAAAAAGCCAATTAATGCTGTGCCTTAAATTTTTTGTGCCAGTGGATCAAATTAGTGCATCACTGGGGCAATTCTTCACAGTACAAACATTTTAAATACAGTGATGACGCTTCCTCAACACCAATACAAGTCTTGGATGTTTACAATGCAATCTCAGACATTTTAGGAGTTTCACAGGGCACGCAGACATTCTGCCTCTTCCATGCAGCCGGTCCTGATATGAAGCTTTAGGCCCTAGAAAGATTCTGACATTTGAGAGATTTTGACTGTCAACCTTAAAGGTCACATTAAACCTTGAAAGACGTACGCGGTTTAGAAGAGCAGGTGGACATAAGTGAGAGCAAGGCAGCATTGCACTTTCTATCATCTCCTGTTTCATATGGATTCAACGTGTTGGAACAAAAAGGAGCCTCTGACATCAAAACCAACAAAACCCACAGTAGAAACATGCAGATTTCTATTTTAAATGCTGGTTGGATCCGTTATTTCTTGCTTTTTGTTTGACTTGATTCTGTGATAGCAATTTCCTACCTCCTCTTCAATGCACTACAAACAGAGTGTGAGGAACAAAAGGTGAGCGTCAGTGGTGACAGCAGATCCTGAAGGAAGGTTTTGTTGCAGAAGTGGGATGTTGCACAAAAAAAGTCTTTGTTCGTTTTTTTTATGGTTATTCTCGCCTCGCAAAAAGCCGCCTCTTGACAAGTAGCTTAAGAGAAAAACAAACCTTTAAATATCAAATTTAATCTCAATGATTATCTCCCAAGATCAATTTGAACAGCTTAACTGTGTGGCTGTGCCATCAGCTCCACCGGCTCCAACATTCAAACAATGGCCGATGATTTGCTCTGCTCATAATGTGCTTGTTGGAAAATATTTTATGCAGCTCTTGGCAGGCAGTTTTAGTCCCTAAATTACTGGGATGTGCATCCACACGAGATTGGTCTCGTCAGGAGCCCTCTGACTCTGCCAAAACACTGCGACACAAGTCATCTGTTTGTGGAGGTTTTTTTTTGTATTTTTTAACGCAACAAATTACAGATGTGGCACAAATGTTTCTGCGGGATTAAGATCACTGACAATCACAGAAGCGATCACAAATCAGTGGGTGTCTGGAGTTAACATTATTCCAGTCTGAAAGGCGGTTCAGTGATTAATCTTACTCCTCTGCTGCACATAAATGGGGAAATGATGGGAGCTCGCCAGCGCAGGGAATGAATGAGATTAGGGAAATTACCGGAAGATGTTGAGAAATTCGCAGTAATGCAAAAGCACTCCACAACCTGAAAATATTCAATTTTGGCCATTTCATCCCATGAAGGATGTTTGGCTGTGCTGGATGAGTGAAGTCCGTCCGTCTCTCCACCCGCCAGTCTGTAATAACCCAACGTGGACTTCTCACTCTCCTGCGTTGTCCCACATCTCATCATCTTTGCCCCTTTGGAGCGCAGCTGTAAATTTCCCTTCAAAGCCTCTTGGTCATGACTGACATGATCTCGGTGGAGGCTTCAATTCACTTAAAGGGCTCTCTTGATTACGTCCTGTCAGCTGTTATTATTATCATCGTCAGGCAGTGGCTGTATGCCTCGACCCCCCATCTCCACCACTCGAGCTGTGTGGTGGATCTCGGGGCATATTGACGTCTCCAAAACAAGCCTCTCTTGTCGGGCAATGCGTGTTCGTGTGCTGCTTTTTAAACAGTAGTGGAGGGTAACCCTATTATTTAGCATACTGAGTCATTTCCAAAACATGTTGTAAACATTAAAATTCATTTATGGGCAGAATATTTGCCTCCTGCAAAATAAAGAAGAAAAAAACCACAAAGACAGTGCTTTCCCCCTCTTAACACTCTAGGAGACATTACCCTCATTTATTTTGTAATCACTCGAGATACTTTGCATTTTACTGCATCATGCCTTACTGTGCCTCGAGGAACAATATAGAAAATGCTAATCCCTGCAACAATCTGCCTCGATCCCCACTACACGTTTTATTTGACTGCATCTGCACGCAGAATGCAAAAAAAAAGAGCAATTACAAACACATCCTCTAATCACGCCACTTCAGATGTAGCAGGTTCGCCGAGTCACAGAAGCACAACATATCCATCTGCAAGTCGCGCATGAGGAAGATAACACCTTCTTCCCCTCAACAAAATCTGTGCTCCCTGACACATTCCCTGCTGGACAATAAATCTGAGTTTGCTTTCGCTTTCCACCACGCGGCCATTTACTGTGAAAAGGAAGGAGGGGAGGCGAGAGAGGAGAGGGGCGGGCGGGGGGGGGGGGGCTCTCTCTGCTCTGTATGTCTCAACAGATGAAGAAACTGGCTGAGAAAAGACATTTACTTGTGGTCACACGTGTGAGCCCGGGGAGTCATCGCATTATGAGCCGTGTAGCCGTTGCAGACTGAGGGATCGCAGAGGGGGGGAAGAAGAAGGCTGCGAGGAGCTACAGATGACTGTGCATTACATCAAATGAGAGGTGTGGTGTGGAAACATGAATATGTGATGCGCAGACAGACAGACGCACAGACGAGGGACTCCTTAAAAAATGTGGCGTGCGAGGAAAAAAAGGAGGACGGAGCGGAGAGAGTGAGGAAAATCATCCTCGGAATGAAAGATGTCGCAACCTTGATCTCGGCTGATGTCCGGTAATTAATACCAGAGCGTGGCCTCTGACATTGGCTGGTTGGAGAAGGATGAAAAGATGAAGCCAGGACTAATAAAATGACAACAGTTCGTCCTGCTCTTTCACCCCGCACATTAAACACCACCACAGTGTTTGTTACGTGCGTCTTATCAGGGAAGAAAGTCATTTAGGGATGCGATGATAAAAGATCGTGGATTGGCGATACAAGACACAACAAGTTGATGAATCGTGAATCGAGTCCCGGCGCAAAACAGCTGTCTCGGCTGCTTGGATGTGAGTCAAGACTATGGATTCCAAACTAGAAAACAACAGGGAGGTGACGTTGTGCAGGACGCCCTCGTGATTTACGATAGAAATTCAATATTTGCTTCCGAACATACTGTAAGGTTATAGTGACTTCAGTATGTTTTAGTTTTTATTCCAAAGATTTAAAAATATTTTGACGATTAGTGAGATAATATCGTGAATCGCAATTATGTTGGACACGATAACGGTTTCATGGTTAGTGCCGAACGCCACATTGTGCACACAGATTAATTAAACACAATCATCTGTAACAGAAGCTCTGGGCTGCGACTAACGATTATTTTCATTGTTGCTTACTTCCTTGATTAATCAATAGTTTTTTGCCGATCAGTGTCTCAAAAAGCCCAAGACGATGGCCTCAAATGTCTTGTTTTCATCCATTAACCCAAAGATATTCAGTAAAAGAAACCAGAAAAGACTCACATTTAAGAAGCTGGAAGCTTTAAAGAAATGACTCGAACTGATTAATTGCTTATCCAAATAGCTGCTGATTAATCGAATGGCTGACGAAAGCTACAACGATTAATCGCTGCAGCTCTAGAGTCAGTTGGGGGACCTCCTCCTCCTCGTCCTCCTCGTCCTCCTCCTCCTCGTCCTCCTCCTCCTACATCACTCCGGGGCTGAAACCATTTGTTGCCTATTTGCGTGACCCTGTTTTTTCTCGTTGGGCTGCCGAACAAAAAAAAAAAAAAGACGACGTGACGGTAAAATTCTGAGAGTCTGTGGAGAGTGTGCTGACCAATTTGTGTTCTTTTTCAGGGCGTGGAGAGAGAAGGAGAGTAGGGAGAGCTGCAGAAACGCCCAGAGAATGAGTCTTTAAATCATCTGATCACATCACATCACAACATGTGGTCACAGCGCGCAGTGAGGAAGAGGAGAGAGTTTCAGTACAGACACACACAGACACACACACACACACA
>CAEMYA010000028.1:995922-1020350 GCA_903131615.1 Diplodus sargus
AAAAAAGACGACGTGACGGTAAAATTCTGAGAGTCTGTGGAGAGTGTGCTGACCCAATTTGTGTTCTTTTTCAGGGCGTGGAGAGAGAAAGAGGAGGGAGAGCTGCAGAAACGCCCAGAGAATGATTCTTTAAATCATCTGATCACATCACATCACAACATGTGGTCACAGCGCGCAGTGAGGAAGAGGAGAGAGTTTCAGCACAGACACACACACACACACACACACACACACACACAAACTGTACCGGAGTTTGAATTATTAAATATGGAAGTGTTTAGTTTCTGGCTGTCGTCATCAGTTGATGTGTGTGTGTTTTTTTTCCTCTTTGCGTCAGTTTAATTGATCAGAGATGTGAGACAAACAGGATGCTGATTTTTTAACAGCCCTGTTGTTGTTGTTGTTGTTGTGGGGAGAGAAGCCAGACCAGAAGAAGAAGAGGATGATGATGATGATGATGATGAGGAGGAGGAGGAGGAGGAGGGGAGGCTTTTATTCAAGGTTAAGTTAGCCTCTGCTCAACAGTCTTGTCACTGGTTGCGGTGCCTTGTTTCTGTTTTGGATCTGCAGCCCTTAGAGTTTTTTTGTTTTTTTTGTTGCACGCATGTATCATCACGAAACGTCACGCGTTAATTGCTCATTAAATGGGAGGAGGAGGGAGGGAACAATTAACCCCCCTTTCAAGTGTCGCATCGTGTTGACTGTCCGGAGTCAAATCACACGCGTAAAATAAAATAAAAACAGCGCCGTCGTCTTAAAAACTGCGATAATAAAAAGAAAAAGAAAAAGAAATAAGCCCCACATGTGTTGCTCAGACTGGACCAAACACTTTGAATGTTGATCCTGCAGCGCCGCATCAGCACCACCAACACCAGCACCACCACCACCACCCCCAGCATGCGAAGGGAGACCTGTTAAACCATCAATTATACTGCGGTAGCTCCACACACACATACACACACACACACATGCACGCACACACACATATTCACACACATTCCACGCACACAGCAGTTGTTGCATGTGAATGAAACATTGCCATTGAGCGCGTTTGCGACCGTCTCCAGTTCCTGTCAGACACATGAAACACACCTAATGAGCGCGTAAAGAAGGAGAAGCAGGAGAGTCTCACCCCCAGCAGCAGCAGCAGCAGCAGCAGCGGCAGGTTCGGCTTCTGTTCTGGTTGTTTCTTCTGTCTCTCTCTCTCTCTCTCCTCCGACTGGGCTCTCCTCGGAGTTAATGAGGTTCTGACGTTTGGTCCGGGCTGATCTCTCCCCTCAGCTGTTATTGTCCACCGGGGTTCGGATCTCCTTCTTGTTCTTTTTTTTTCTTTTTCTTCCAGCGGTGAAACAGTCTGGGATCTGTCGGCGTCCTCTCGCAGAGCTCTGCCCTCTTCTTCAAACTAACCTTCCCGCCCCCTCCTTCTACCCAGCGCAGATTGGTGCCGGCCAGGAGGGGCAAACCCTGAACCCGCGGGTTGTTGTTTCTGCGTTAGAGGCGCAGATCTGTCACGCGGATCGATGCCCACATGGACGTGCGCTTTTTTTTTTTTTTTTTTTTGCTGTTTACCGACCCGCTTGTCAGTGATGCTCTCGACAGCTGGAAGGGGACTCTTTTCTCCCCCGTCCCTCCCTCACTCCCTCACTCCTCCTTGTGCGTTATTGCACAAAAAGAAAAAGAAAAAAAAAAACCTCCCAGGCAAAAAAAAAAAGAAGCAGTGAGTGGGCCCACTTATTCAGCGGGGCTCCGCGGTCTGAGCACTGACGCAGGTGCCGAGGGTCCAACCACAACTGACAGAGATGCCAAGCCTGTGAGCTGCTGCTGACAGTGATATAGCAATCTCATCTGAGTCATTGCAGTAGTAGGAAATGGGAGCAGATCAGTCCCACTCAGTGACCTTGAGGAGGGGGGGCTCTAATCAGTGAGAGGAAGCTGGGAGACAAAGAGACAAATGGGACGCCTCACCTTCATCTCCAGCCGTGCCCAAGGTGCCCTTGTGCAAGGCATGTGATGTCACCTCTAACCTCTGCTCATGCAGCAGCAAACGGTACAAGAGCGTGCATTTGCACTCTGCCAACTCCCAGGTGTGTTTGAGCGAACGCCTGTGCGAGCAGCCAGCAGTTTCTGACCTGACTTTTTATTCGATTGAATTCACAAGATCAAATAAATCACAGCAGGGAAGAAAAAAACAGTCCAGCTCACGTTTAGATATCATCACTGCAGTCCATCTGCAACATGAATATTTGGACTCAATCTAAAGCCTGTTTCTGACTCATGTTTGTATATGCAAAGCCCCCTCAGTAACAACTCTCCTATTTTCTCTCTAATGTGGGATAGCACACATGTTGCTTTATGTATTTTTCATCAAATTGTTCTAAATCTAAAACAGACTTAGCCCCTTTCAACTTAAAGGAAAAGTTCCCCCGAAAAATTAAAATTCAGCCGTTACCTACTCGCCCCCACACTGATAGAAACTCAGGTGAAGTTTTCGTAATCCACAAAACTGGAGCTTCACAACAAAACAGGAAGCTTTGAAACTATTGAAGTGGATGGAGACTTGTTTTAAAATGAAAAAAATGAAACTGAAAAGAAACATTAAATGACTCCATACAGCTCCTTTGGGTAATCCAAGTCTCTGGAAGTTCAGAGATCCGAAACTGATTTGAAAAGACACTAAAATCTTCACTGTAGCTGCTAACACTAGCGCCACCCGCCTGAAGTGGGTGCACAAGCTTTTCTGAGATCCGGAGTACGCTGGATTTGATAACAAGTCCTCATCTACCTCACTGTTTAGGTGAAAGCTGCAACACTGTTTAGCAGCGAAGCTCCTGACATGTTTTGTGGACTACGAGACTTCATCCGATTCAACCCTAACTGCCTTTAAACATGTTATATTGCTGCTAACTGTCACATCCACAGTGTTTGTGTTATGTAAAGTATTGTCTGTGTCAGTGCTCTGGGTGATTATGCAGTCAGACTGCAGTTGCAAGAGGTTCATGAGTAATAAATGAGCAGCTTTTACCGACAAAGCCCTCTGAGATTTAAGTAATATCAACTCTGATGACGCCAAAACCTTGAGGGGACTTAAGTATAATTGCAACCATTAGTCTGCTGGAATGAATATAGCAGAATAGTTGATAGATCAATAAAAAGGATTAGTTCATTATTTTTTTATAGCCAGATCTTTTTATTTTAATTTGATGACGTTATTTGAAAATAATTATATTTTGAGAAACTTTCATGGCTTTAACAGAATTGAATGAGCGTGTTCTGAGTTTGGTTAAAATTAATTAAAATTAAAATAAAAATAGGTTTTTAGGTTTTAAAACTGCTTAGTTAGGTTCTGGGAACTAAAACAACTTGGTTACATTATGGTATGCTATTTGCACTTCACTGCACTACCTCACCTTAAAATGAACATTACCGCTCTACCTCACTTCATACAAATGGACATCGCAATTCAACAGTTCAATGTTACTGTCTATTTATTCTATCTATAACCATACCTGTCACTTTACTGTCTATTTGTCTATTTGATTATATGTTGTATACATTTTAAATTGTTATTTTTAATATTATTGTTATATGCCGTTTTGCACTGGGTCCGAGAGGACTGAAATTTCATCTGTGCTGTATGTCATGCATGTTAGCACACTTTACAATAAAGCTGACTTTGACTTTTGACTTTGACTTTGATGGTATGAAACTACTTGTTAGTTTTAGGCTCTGAAACTACTCAGTTAGATTTCAGCGATAAACCTAACCAGGTAGTTTTAGGTTCAGGACTTAAACTACCTGGTTAGGTTCAGGACTTAAACTACCTGGTTAGGTTCAGGAAATAAAAAACTACCTGGTTGGGTTTATGAACTAAAAGTACCTGGTTAGGTTCAGAAACTAAAAGTACCTGGTTAGGTTCAGGACCTAAAAGTACCTGGTTAGGTTCAGAAACTAAAAGTACCTGGTTAGGTTCAGGAACTTAAAGTACCTGGTTAGGTTCAGGACCTAAAACTACCTGGTTAAGTTCAGGAACTAAAAGTACCTGGTTAGGTTCAGTAGCTTAAACAACCTGGTTAGGTTTAGGAACTAAAAGTACCTGGTTAGGTTCAGTAGCTTAAACTACCTGGTTAGGTTTAGGAACTACAACTACTTGGTTACGTTCAGGAACTAAAACTACTTTGTTAGGTTTAGGCACTGAAACAACTTGGTTAGAAAACTACCTGGTTAGGTTCAGGAGCTGAAAAGGAGCTTAATTTCTCATGTAACTTCCTTTATGAACAAAGCTAAGTTACGTACATAACTTCAATTACGTAATGTAGGTGATGTAAAATAACTCACAGTGATCTGGGTGAAACTTACAGTACAGCCACTGGAGGTCTCCACCGAACAAGAAACCTACATATGAGTCATAATAAACTGCTTTCACAGCCAACCTGTATGGTTGTTGTTCCTGATAAGAATGGGCTGGCCGGACAAAGGGAAACTTGCGTAACGTGTCAACAAACCTGTAAAAGCATCCTGTGACTCCCTCTCCACCTTGTGAATGGCTTTTGTGAAACGGACAGGTAAACAAGGGATTCCTTTCTGTGAAGTCCACCCTAAGGTTTCTCACATCTTACCCCTAATTAATTGGCCGTGGAAGGGTTTCCTCTCATTGTTGCTGAGGGTCTAAGGTTGGGCTGCCATTTCCATTTATCATTCTCAACTTATTGTTTCATCGTGAAGCCCTTTGAGACTCTAATTGTAATTAGAGGCTGTAATAAACTTGATTTGCTGTGGGCTCCTGCGGGCGAGGAGAGGGCCAGTTCTGCCAAGGAGGCTGTGAGCCATGAATGGAGACAGAGAATGAGTTTGGATGTCTGTGTGTTGGTTCTGAGTGCCTTATTTTAGGGTGAAAATGATCCATACACCCCAAAGCGAAATGATTCCCCGCCTATATCACCAATACCACCTGCTGTGTAAGCTGCCTGCTGGCGTGTTCCTCATAATCCCTGTCAGTTTTAGTTTTTATGTGTTACCTCCAAGCCTCTACAATACTTGTAGCCTGTGGTATAAATATGACCAGCTGAAAGCATGTTTTTAGAAGTCTTACCTTCGTGTTTTATAAACGCTGCTATTGGCATGAACGCCTTTATACATCCACACTTTCAACAGCTGCCAAGTGCCTCGCAGTTGTCGTCATTTCAATAATTCCTTGAGCCGGCGTAATCACGTCCTCCGGCTAATAATTATAAACTCCGGACAATCTGACACTGAGATACGCGTCTATTTCTCGGCTGCTTTTGTTAATTAGTCCCAGCTTGTGGACGAGGTGTCGGACTTTGAATACAACAGAAAAAGTGCTTCAGTTTATTTGGAAGCGGACAACGAAAGCCTGTAACAACAGACGGGGAAAGATTTATTGGTTAGATATCCCATTTGTAGCCACTTGAGATCAACCTATAGCTTTTGGAACTAAATATATTCTCAGGTTATTCTAAACTGTATCAGCTCATAAATCTGATTCTGAATGTGCCATTTTTTCCCCCCCAACACTGTTATCCTGGTGGCCTGAATTCTTGGAGGAGCATATTTGTGACTCTAGTTCCGTCTGGCTGTGAATGAGAAATCCTTATCCCCCGATAACAGCGTCTTCTTGGGGGTCACTTCGAGCGAGACACTTAAGCCTCAAGAGGTCCTGCCGGCCAAAAGGTTGCGCTCGGAGGCTCCGAGGTGTGAACGCACGTCTCTGAATGTCACGCCGGCAAGCAATCTCATTGTTGGTTCCAAAACCTTTCGTTTTTTTCTGTTTTCTCCCGCATTTTTCTCCTCTCCGTGGCTAATGAGATTGACCTTTTTCGACATTGTGTATTCCTGAAAACGAGGCTGCTGTTTTTCCCCCGACATTCATTATCGTATATTGAAACTCCGACCGAGGGGCCCGGGCGCTCCGGTTGTTGTGTGTGTGCCCCCCGTCTGAGCCACAGGTGCGAGGGTTGTCAGGGCTGATGAATAAATACAAGATGATTTGAAGACTTGATGCTCCTTCTTTCATGAAGACAAAGCGGGCGTGATAGAGTCTTGTAGACGGGTGCGTCGTGTTGTCACATGAGATCAATCAATGATTAACTTCCCCCGCTGCGGAGCCGCCTCGTGGCAGCTGTAGAAATACATGAACAATCCATCCCATAGTGTCATGTACGTGAAATGTTAAATGTGAGAAAATGTATATATACATTTATACGGACAAGTTCAGGCAGTAAACACAGCGCCACATCAGCTAGCCGTCAGTTGATGCTAATTAAGGCTAATTACTTAATTCCAGGCAGTTCACTGAAGCTGTCAGCTCTTCATTTAAGCCATCAGCTCCTCTGTCATTCAGTGGTTCTTCCACACCGCTCGTTGTGTGGATCTACCAGCCCTCCTCCTCATGTTCCGGTTTCCTAGTAATCAAAACACACATGCGGTGGTGTGTTTCTTCATTAATGACATACATTCCACATCTCAGCGATACGTCTTCGCAGCAACGGCCGGGGCGATTTCATCTCGCAGAGAGACTCTGCTGCCAAAAACAACCGTGTAAACAATTTAGGAATACGATTACGACAAAGTTTCTGGCTGAAATGTGCACATTCACCACGGAGCCAAACTTCAATCGTTGTTTATTGCTTTTCGGAGGAAGTGCTGCGATCATCACGTAAAAATCAAGCAACACAAATCATTGTCACCCGTGTAATTAATCACCAAATGCTTTGGGATTCAAGCTCATAAACACTGTCATGGTCCAAAACAGAAGCTTGATGCTAATTGCTTTTGAAAAATATTGTTGCTTGTTAACAAGTCCTCCCTCCATCCATCAATCTGTCCACTTTGTGTAGCTGTTTCCCTGTAGCTCAGAGTCTTCGCTCCTTCAGTAAACACAGTGGCAAAGTAACCCCTCGTGTATCGACCGCCATCATGGATAGAGGAAGTTTCTTCTCGGTAAACCGCCAGTGATTTACTTTCTGTAGCACAGAAACTGCCGCACCACTTAATGTCCAGTTACCATTAATACCTTTTTATAGGATTTTAAATTGTCTTTTTTTTCTTTTACTGGTTTTAAAGGTGCACGATGAAGGAAGAAATTCAATACCGAAACAAACTAAATAAACTAAACTGACCTTAAAGAACAACACATTATGTTTTACGTTGTTTATATGTGGCGGACCCTGCCACGTTTCTAGCTTCACACAGTGTTCTGGAGAACTTATTTTCCTCTGAGAACAGCTTTGTTTATGCAGTTACAGAAAAATATATATTTCTCAGTTTGTACTATTACCTCATTAATATTGTAAATATTTAAGTTTGAGTTTGAATTTCTTCCAAACTACATAGTGCCCCTTTTAAGGCTGCATTACAGTAACAAATTCAGATGGTTCTGCTTGTTTTAATACCTGCCTCGACCCATTTAAGTACCAATAGTCATCTCTACAAAAAAACAACAACCTTGGGCTGTTTTGTTGCCCAGTCCCAGCATTTCAAAATATTGATATATGCCCTGTCTATTGCAATATAAGCCTAAAAATATCTTCTGAGTATAATGAGGCCGTGGTCCTATTATACTTTTAAGTATCATCCATGCACGACTAACATCCGTCCCCTCAAAGACTTGTGAATTCAGACCATTTAGCTCCAAATAACCCCAGATGGGACTCTGGCAGTTTCCACACAAGACGTGTTACCGCTCTGACGACGAGAGGCACTCGAGGCCAAACATGCCTCTCAATCCCGCTTCTTGGCACTCAGGTTACTGCTGCTTTTCTATCCCATCACCTCCTTAATCGAAGCTCATTGCATTCGCCCAGCATTCCTGTGTTTAATCAGTCCTTGATTAGACGGCTGAAATGAAGGCCGAGAACATATTTAAAGCGAAAAAAAAGAAGCGCTCTCATCCCCAGATGTATATATAAGGCAGTCCTCGTGAGACTAGGTGAGCGCTGATGGTCCCAGAAGTGTGTTGGAGACAATCTGACTGTCAACACAGAACAGAAGTTTACATTTGCTCTGAATATAGTTCTCTGGAGATCGCACAGGCTGCGCTGCTGGATCACACTCGCTGACTCCCAGTTGTATGTTCAGGCTGTTTATTTCACAAAGGACTTACTTTAAACTTATACTGCGAGGCGCCCTATATACAGTGTGTGTACATACATGAATGTGCATATTCTATTAAAAGGACAGAGTTGGGCACAAATACAAGTAGCCTATAAATATAAAAGCCCCCGGTACACTCACATATACTTAATTATGTTTATGCCGGGGCAGTCTGTTTTAACAGCAGTATACTTGGTGAACTGGAAGAATTCTGAATAATTTATGTCCAAAGAGATGACTGCTATGTGTTAGTAATTCTTAAAAAACTAGCTGTAATGTTATGCAAGCACACTTTATAGCTTGATCTGCCAGATGATGTACTTTATTCGTACCTAGATACCAATTAGAAGATATCAGGAACAATGTAGTTTGTCTCATTTAATTATTATAAACACACACACACACATTTTGATAACCACTACAGCTTCATTATTAGTAAGACAAAACACAAACTACACAATGTACACGTCTGTTTTGGCAAGAAAATAAAAGAAGAAAAAGAGGATCTGCTCAAATTAAGAGCTGGCATAAAGATGACGTCTCACAGCTACATACATAACAAATAATGTAGTTTTATATCAAGTATTAATTAATGATAACACTACAGTTGCCAATGAGGAAGGCCCTGGATGTTAGCTGCCAATAAGGAGCCCTTTATGCTAATAATGACACACATGCAAACACATATTTTTACACTGTTAGATGTGATAGTACTTCTTCCAGACCTTTCTGTTAAAATAAAGGCTTTTTCATTAAAAACCATCATGTTTTACACACTCTAATTTAACCTGTTGTAGCCTGGAACTCTGTGCTTGGATCTATCTGACATCCCTACCGTCCACAGTCGGAGACGATGGACTGGCTGTAAATGTACATGTCATAGGTTAAGTACCTTATTTGCATTTCTACAAAGTGTGTCATGTTATAAACCTTTCATGGTTATGACCTGAGTTTTGTTGGCAGGTTGTGGAGGCGGATGGTGGTGGAGTTACAAGCGAGAAGCCTGAGGAGTCAATGACGACAGCTCGAGACATTTGTCAGTGTGAAACCAGTGGATGTTGTTGAGGAGGCGGAGGGACAAAAATGTTTTTATTGGCAGTCAGGACATCTCCAGCCGTGTTTGTTGTGACCAGAACAGGTGTTTCAAGTCAAAACATGATGTTTTCAGAACCCTGACCTCCGGCTCAAGAGGTAATATTGAAAATTGGACCGAAAGACACGAAGAGTTGAGACATAAAGAAATGGGAAGTTTCAACATATCGTTGGTTTGCAGAAACACACTGTCAACATTTTGAGATGACACCACTTTGACTCTATCACTCTGAAGCGCCATCCTGTGCCCTTAATGAACCAATCAAAACTCAGCTTGATCAATGACTAACTTCATCATTCCACTCTGATCACCAGTCTCGGCTGGTGACTCCTACAAAGACGGAGCTTCTGGAGATGATGAAAGGATGTGATTGGTGGTAACAACATGTGCCAGCGGCTATAATTCAAACCACTCGACTGTCAGGAGTGGATTAAACTGCGTGAGAAAGCTCGCAGTGAGATGTTGGATTGTGAATTCATAACAATAACTTAATCTTGTATTTTAAATATTCATTCAAAGAACTTTCTTAAAATGTCACTAAGCACAAACTGCTAGTAGGAGGAAACTGGGGAATCGGACCCCTGGGGTGTGAAACTGCATAATGCTGTAGTTTTAACCCAGAAATCCTTCTGTGAACTTCCATCAATCTCAGCCGTATTCAAGCTGCCGAAGTTAAATAGAATAATAACGACGTGATGAATAATTCACAATTAACGTTCGTATTAAAGACAAAGAAAGACATTCAGCTAAAGCTCGGCTCTGTGTGAATGCAGCGGTGGTAGTAATACAACGCTATTGACGGCGCTCATAAAATCCTAATGCTGGTTGAAGAAGAACTACATTATAAATGCCTCTTTTAACCCGAGAGAGAGATTCTGAGGCGTATTTTCTCCAGTTCTGGTAATGTGATCAGGGAGGAGCAGAGTGATGGAGAAGATTTTAAATCCATGCTTATTGTTTGTTGTTAAATCGCTGTTTTTGTCTCGTTCACACACACACACGCACACATATCGGAGTATGAAAGTTACAGCAACGGTCCCGCGAGCACGTTTTTGCAAGGCCATCACATTATAACATTATAGCCATCCACATGTCAGCTATACGGCCACTTACACGAGGCTTCCGGCATGTCAAAACCTATTTTCTACTCTTGTTGCGACATCATCTTTTCTGACAACGAAGGCCGAGGCTGCACGTCGTCTTTCATGTAACTTTCATATAGGGATAATGTAATGTGTTATTCATATCTTCCTTTATCATAACATTTTATCTTTCATCAGGTAAAAAAAAAGAAAGAAGAAGAAGTTCACACAGTGTCCATTTTCTCAGATGTACATCTTCAGACAGGCCCTGGTGAGCTCAGCTACATGCAGCATCACTGCAGAGAACCTGGATGTCTGTCGGCTCTATAGGCTTCAAAGAGTTTGCAGTTGTGATGTGGGTTTTATGAAGCAGAAACTATTCTTTCAACATTTTTTGTAGGGGAAGAGTTTGGCCAGAGAACATTTCCTGCAGCAAGTAATAGAGACTTAAGGAAACCAGGCACAGCAAAATCTTAAACTTCTACCGAGTATGTTCTTCTAATTTTAAGTCCATTACGCTTAAAGGATACGTTCAGTTATTATCTACTGCATCCCATGTGGATGGAGAGCTAAAAACCCATAAAACGGCTCCATGCGGCTCTTGTGTCACAATCAAAATCTCCAGAGGCCTCGAATTTATTTGAAAAGACATCATGTGCATCCTCAACGCGTGGTCGAGCCGGTGCGCCCACGTCGGACGGGAGACGTGCTCGCGGTCTCAGCTGAGCAGCTACAGTGAAGATGTGAGCTTTAAAAAAAAAAAAAGGGAGCAAACAATATCTTTTAAAATCAATTTGGAATCTCAGGGCTTTCGGAGAAATGGGTGACACTGGACGAGTTGTACTGAGACATTTTATGTTTTCAAATCCACACGTGATTCAGCTGTTTAGGAGACTAATGCAGTCCCGGATGTCTAAACTGTTGAAAGTTCATGTTAAACTTTGCACGAAACGACCTTCAGTCCTGTTCTACTTGCACAAAACAAAATCACCATCTTTCTGTAAAAGCCTCGTTGTCGACAGTAGGAAGCAGGAAATTGCGATGAGTTCATAAAAAGAAGAGAGGGGGAAACAAGCTTATCTGGAAAGAGGAGAAAGACAGCAGCGCTTTTATTTCTCCTCTGAGGATTCAGAGTTAGTGTTTCCCTTAGATACAGCTGGCACCGGCCACATAACCGTTTGCTGCAGTGCATGGGAGCAGTAATTCAAAGTAAACCAACGGAAAATTAATTATTGATGTGTTATGAGAGACAACCATACATCATTATGGCGTTTTAGGTGGAAACAAAAATAAGAAAGAATTATTGAGTAGACACAAGTTGGGTCAGCTCGGGTACACGAGGGAGCGGGAAACGCAAGCGCACAACAAAATAAAAAATCAACTGGCTGGCGTGCCAAAGAACACAAACACAGTCCTGCAAGACCTGACCTTCTGCATCGGCCCATCATTCAGCTTTATGTTTATTCTGGAGAGCTCGCTGTGCCACGGGGGGGGGGGGGAAGATGCAGTAAATGCTTTACATTAGGCATACGCAAGGAAAGGGAGCGGAGACACCACGAGCCTGCAGCCGAGGCTGAACAGCGAGGGGTTTAAAGCTTATAGAAATGTGGCCGAGGCTTTCATCAACAGCCAGAGGCAGATAAAAAAAGATCAGCGAGCGGCTGTGGTGGAAGGCAGACGACTTCAATGTGTCCGAGACCCAAAGATGCAAAATTCATCTCAAAACATCGGCGCCTGGCGGTCCTTCATCGTGGACAGTGACGGCAGGTGGCGGTTGATAAAACGCACCTAATGGAAGTCAAAGTCGGCCATTTTAATCCGATTCACTCCACCACACGTTTCTGGTTGCCGTTCAGAGTTAATGCGGTTTTACATAAATCACCGCTGGATCTGTGATTCCTCAGAAATGAGAAAAAAAACAAAAGATTGATTGCACCCCCTTTTTCTGACGATCAATAAAGCCGGTCTGAAGGCCTGGAATTGATCAACATGGTGGCAGAAGGAGGCTGACAATAAGGGTCACGACCTTTTACAGTCACCCCGAGGAGCTATGGTAATGAAAGGCTCTGAAGCAATTATCTCGTCAGCCCAGGGATTCTCCGTGTGATCAATGGACCAATATGGCCTCACGTCCGCCGTCACCTTAAGTCGTCAGTCGCCTCCCCAACGTCCCGGACCTGTCAAAGTGCAATAATCAACGCCGAGGAGCTTGTGTGACTCTAAGCCCAGATTCAAATGTCACAGCTCAAAGCACATCAGCACAACTCAGTACATCCTAAAGGACAGACTCTGTGTAGCACCGGCCACAGTTTCCAGCAGCTGACTGTGACACACACACACAAGAGATCATAAACAAGTGTTGGTCTGAGGTGTGTGTGTGTGTGTGTGTGTGCATGCTCACCACAGTGGTAGGTGTGGGTTTGACAACAGTGTAGCTTGTGTGTCCATGTGCAGTCAAGACAGCAGCGAGGCTTCCAGCGAGGCATATTAAATCAACCAAAGCTACTCTGTGGTGGGTCTTAGTCATCCTGTGGTTTCTATCAGGACAGAAAGGAACTTTTCGTGCACGTGCATTTAAAGAAAAGTAGGAAATCCTAACATTTATAATGCTGCAATCTTTGTTTGCATCTTTTATTGAAACTATTAACTGTACACGTTCGATGCATTTTCTGTTATTCAACTATCCGTTAAGAGCAGCAAGAAGAAGCTTCACCGAATCGAGATTTCATGTAATGGATGTCTTAAATAGAACAGGTGTGCTGAATAAACTGGAAACCGTGCATCATGGGGAATTCTGGGAAATGTACTTACAGTGTTCAGTTGCTTAAAGTTTTGAGTCTCAGTCCCAACTCATCAAATAATGACGCTGTGGGATTGCAGGACGGGTCGGCCACGCAATCCAAAGTGTCAGTTTTTTGACGAGTCGGAGACACAGAGCATCATTATTTGACAAGTTGGGAATGAGACTCAACTAGCGCAGCAAAAAATAGACATCTTTTTAACTTAACACCGGTAGCAACATGGCTACCGTTAGCAGCCTGGCTACTGTCCAAAGCAAAAAAGCAACTGTGTGAATCCAGATTGTGCAGTTAAACACCTGGCTGTTTTAATAAGTAGGCAGGTTTCGTTCCAAGTAGTCAGGAGAACACGCATCAGAGGGGGAACAAACGTTGATACAACACCGGCGCTCTCCATAGAGTGAATGCTCATCTGTTCGCTGTTGTTTTACCTCATCACTCTTTCTCTTCACCCTCTGTGCCTCCTTCATCAGCGGGGTACAGTATAGAAGTAGAAGCAATATAGAAGTTTTGCAGTTGCTCCAGTTGTTCCCACTGTTACCTGGCGAGTGAAATCAATGACTCTTCTTGTCTTGGTTGCTCAGCGTCCAGCGGTAGATCGAGCAGCTGAGTAAAAGCAAGATTTTTATTGGGAACCAATGGCATACTTCTCCTATCACCATTACACTGCAATCTGTATATTCTTCAGAGTAATTAGTGAGAGCAGTTAAGTTGCCAGTTTACAATTACTTTACCAGGCAACACATGAACAAATTAGTTACAACGACGGCCAAGACACTCGTCAAAGAGGAACGAGCAAAATCAAAGTAGAGTAAAGATTTAATCAAAATGAAAGTAAAATATAGTCAACTGAATATATAATGAGGCCATCAAAAGTAATGACTGAGATACAATCATCTGCTTTTAATTTGACTGGAATGACAGAAGACCAAACGATGTGTTGGATTTAGACGCCTTTACTCTGATACAAGACGAAGACCGACTTTAGTACTTGGCCACCGAAACTGGCTGCAGTATTTCCCGAGAGCTAGATGAGAAGACTGACACCACACACACACACACACACACACACACACACACACACACACACACACACACACACACACACACACACACGTCTGTACAGTACGTATGAAGCTACCGACAGTGATCTCTCGAGGTGCCAGCAGGCAGATTTTGATACTCTTGGACAGAGCTGGACTGGCTGTTTCCTCCTGTTTCCAGTATTTGTGCTGAGCTGCGGTTAGCTGGCTGCTTGTAGCTTCCCACGAGAGTGATATCAATCTTCTTTTGGCAGGAGAGCAAATAAGCATTAGTTCCAAAAGGGTCCGGCTATTCCTTCAACCGGTTCTTCAACATCTCCTCCACTGTTCAGTACATCCGCCTCACACTGCTGCTGGAATGTTAGACGTAGCGGTCTGATCTGAGTGCTTCTTTCAGTTCAGCGGATCACAGTGTTTTAATTTCTCTGATTATTGTTCCGTGTGGCACGGAGACGTTGTGTTTACTAAGTCGAGAGCTGGTAGCTAATAAAAGTGTCTGATTCCAACAAAGCACACTGGAACCATTATTTCTCTTTATACGCTCCCACAAGGGACAATTACCAGAAAAACAGTGTCAGGTTTTCACAGTGACTCCGTTGATGCCGAGCACATGGACCGACATTTAAGGACTCGCTGTCCTCTGAATTTGATAAATGAATATTCTGATAATGAGGCGGCTGCGCCGTCAACACTGCGGGACACTATTTTTGAATAACACTTCAAATTGAACAAAATAACCCCCCTATTTGCTCTGGGCACGAAATGAGAGAGAACCGTATCCAGCTAGTTTGCCATAAATTCAATCCCCTACCACCGGGGCCGTGGAGCTGTAATGTCAAGGTGAGAGATGCAGACTGGAACCTCGAAGACATCCGCTACTAATGATCAGAATTTCCTGAGAATATGTGTGGAGGAGGGGATGAATAATGGTCTCCCCTAGAGGTATCACAGTGGGGACTTCTTCCCGTGGCATGCAGTCATGCAGCTCAGACTGGTCTTATTAACCCACACTGGAAAACAGCATAATTTTCTGAACAAAGAACAGAAACGGAGGACTGGCTGATCCTCACGCTCATTATCCGGTCATGGCGAGGGTGTTTTTCTGATCCCCATACTGTGAAAAAAAATGAATACGGGGCGGTCGCTCCACAAAGTTTGCCGCTGACACCACCCACATTCAGACACTTTTGGGTGGGAGAGACGCTGTCAATCGAAAACCCTGTTTACAGATTGATTCTATTGTTGGTGTGGGAGCGCCACAAAAAAAAGAAAGAAGATAATTAGACCACAGTTTTGTTTCATAATAACAAGTTGCGATTGACAGGCTGTAATTACTGTAATTATAATCAGGTGGTGTTGGTTACCACGCTCTTAGTTTCAGATTAGAGTTTTCCGCCTCATGAATAGTCCAGACTCAGTGAATTCTAATAACTTTGGTGGTCGTCTGCAGGTCATCTAGCGCCATCATCAATAAATAAAGTCGATTGCTCTATAAAGCGCTCACGTGTCCTGAAAGTTGCTAACAAGTGGCTAAATGAGACTACAGAAGTTTTCTAGGACGTTAATATAACAATGAACACGAAGACTCATCTACTCACTTGTCCGTCTTTACAGGTTGATCTTCAAACTATTCTCACGCCAACTTTACAGCTTGTAGACGTATCAATTTATAGACAACGTGTACGGTAATTGTGTAAAAGTGTTAGCGGTTTTGCTTCTAGCGATTTCATTTCACCTGTGAAGATCATCTTGCTGGACAAAACACGTATGTATCATTAACATGTCTTTGCCACAGAGCTTCATTTTTCCACTCCCATAAATCCTGTAGGCTTTTTATCGAGGTAACAACGCAGTGCTAACTTCTGGGTTAGCCTACAAAAACACATCCTCCAGGTAATCCTCGCAAATCTAATGACATTCCTTTGCTAAGAAAAGATGCCGACATGTTAAACCTTATGCTACATGAGGTTACGATGATACGACGACCAGTTTCTATCGTTGTGATTCGTTGATTTCGCCTGCAGTGACACCAGAAGCTCACTGTGACTGTGGGAGCGTCGATCAATCATTAGAGCTACTATTAAATAAGTTCAGAACATGAAACAGCAGGAGACTTATGTGAAATTAAACAGCTATCTGTGGAGATAACGCTTCAGTAGGCACGCCAGAGGGGGAAAAAGGATGAAGCTTTAAAAAAACACAGGGGGTCCTGCAGTGATACGAGCCGCACGTACGTGTCTTGGAGTCGGTGTAAGATTTTATACACTTGTTAAAATGGAAGTGTGTCTGTTCTGAGTGGCAGGCAGGTGAGGGGAAAATCAAAAAACACGCTCTCGGTTTGGATTTGGCCTGAACTCACCACCTCTCGAATTCAAGTCCCTGCTCATGCAACTTTACTGCAGCGCCTCCCTGCATTCTTCACAGGAGTGTCAGTCCAGACTGTGAAAAGTTAGTTACGACCTACAAGCCAGGCTGAAGGAAAACTGTTACGGTTTGGCGGTTGGTTTCTGAACCCAAAAGCTGACACCAAGACAAGGGGGAAAGGTTAAAAGGATAGCAGCGCTCAGGCGAGTGGCTCAGCGGGTGGTGCAGCTGGGGCTCATGGTACTGAGAGGTAGAGGTGGAGGCACAGGTGAGCGGAGACGCAGGTGGATCCACAGAGGTGTTTGTCTTGAGGCAGGAGCGAAGGGCGGCGTTGTTGCTCTGGAGCTGGAGCTCAGAAGTGGCACCGACTCTGAGAACAATGAGGAGAAACATGCGGTTGAATCAGATAAACACTGGAGCAAAAATCCCAAGAGTCAAGCACTACTTAAGCTGAAGCTGTTAGTAGATGGACTACAGGTGGGCGGGAGGCACAAGCTCCAGCCAACGAAGGAAGCCAAGCCCAGCCTCTGCAAAAAACACTAGAACACTACTAAAGTCCACAATCATCACAAACACCAGACGTCTCCCAATTACAGTTCAGAAACATGGCTCTCGAAAAGTAACATGAAAGATTCAAGCTTCACGGGTACAGAAAGAAAGTAGGAAGTGGATCAGATGATTATTAACTATAAAAATAACTACAAAATCAAATACAAAGACATGATGGACTCTCTGAAATTCACTGATGTCCTCTCGTCCATCCTCTAACTCGTCGTGTCTTTTAAGAATCCCGTGAACCAACATCCTTCTGTGTTTTTCCTGTTTGTTTCTCTGCTCACCGCACAGCAGTAACGGATCATCTATATCAATTTTCCAAAGCTGCTGACATAGCTGGGGCACGCAGCGCGGGCTGGGCAGCCGGTGCAAAGAGCTGCTGTACTTATGAGGCTAACAATAGCATTCTACAAGTTGAGAATGAACCTTTTTTATCAAGCGCTAATGTTGTTTTCGTCTATCGCTGTCTTCACTTTGCTTGTCTGACGTGTATAGAAAGACTCTGTTCCCTAAACAAACGGTCGGTCCAACCCTCTCTTTTATATTGGAAATGGGTCGGTCTTGATACGTAATAACTGCTCTGGATAGATTTAACAGAACAGTTCCAGTCCTCACAGTATATTCTTAACATAATCTTTCCCTCGCTCGGAGTAAGAGCTGACATGTTGCAGTGCATTTCGTTTGACAGCGTAAGTGCACCAGTCCTGTCAGTGATGCTCTCCACAGCAGTGCAGATGGTGGAACAGGAGCATAAATTGTGAGAGCTTGTCAGGGATCTTGCCACAAACAGCAGCGCGGTTAGTGTAGCAACATATAAAAATGTGATGGTGTGCTCGGATTGTTAGCTGCGACTGCTTATTACCGTCGGCTGGGAGCGCCAACACCTGCAGGCGAGGGGGAAGCTGTCTGTAATTCTGGACCACGGCTTGTACTTTCTTTGGATGCACGTGTTGATGTAGCTATTGTAATTATTAAACACACTTGGATGGCAAATCTTAGACTGTAATTTCTTCAATTTGACGCCGATTCTTTGGACAGTGTTTGGCTTTGTTTTTGTAGCTTAAAGCGACTGACAGGATGGATTGAGAGAGAGAGAAAGAGGAGGGCTGGCATGCAACAATGGTCTCAGGCTGGATTTGACCCAGGGATGCTGCTTTCATGGCACTCGCTTTAGTGAGCTGAGCCACCAGGACGCCCATTCCAATCTCTGTTTTAATGATCAAGTGAACGGAGCGGTTCGAGTCTTCCCTCCTTTATTATCCCTCGCTGACCTGAAGACGGCTATCCTTTGCTTTCATCTCCTCTCGGCTAGATTAGTCGATGAGTTTACCCTCTGCTCCTCTCGCAGCCGGAATTCAATCCAACATCTGCAATTAGCACAAACATGAAACCGGGGGTGCTCGTAACCAACCGAGCAGATCAAGATCATATCGTGGCCGCGTGAGCCTCGCTGCACTACTTTCCAGATTGCTTTTAATTCCTCGTGAGCCGGTGTGCAACTTTAAATCTGCAGCGTTAACGCGGTGTTAAGTTTCAGCCCTTCTCCTCAAAGTCACTTTGGTAATGAGTGATTTTATTGTTTTGTTTTTGTTGCATCCTTCGTCGACTTTGCAGGTGCAGACTCTTAATGTTGTGCTCAGGAACGGCCGTCAGCAAATTATGACTGATGGTCAACGTTGCTGATTTGGGAAATGAAGCTGTCTCCGCTGTCTGAGGTATACTGCCTCTGCATCAGCAGGCCGGCTCGGCTCCCTGTATAGACAGTCTGACACAATCTGTAAGTAACAAATTGTCTCTCCAGTCCATCAGGCTCCTGTGTGCACACAAGCTGCACTTCCACCAAGCTGTATTTTCAGTGGAGAGTCCTTCGAACCCCTTGAACTCATGGTGATTGTGACACAGGATCTACTTTGCATCTCCATCATAGACTGTAACTTTAAATCTAGGCAGGCTTGTTTCCTGCAGGGCTTCATGGGGTAACCTCGTTCATGTGTCCAGCCACTGGGGAATAAAAGGAAGACTTTTCTCAGTCTTAAGTCTTGAGGTGCTAATGTATAACAATGACAGTAACCTAGACCTACATTACCGTGCAAAAAGACAACATATACAAAACTCTGCTCTGTCTCTCGACCTCACACTCGCTACGGACGGCACACATACGTAGTTGTTTATTACGACAAGGTTTGTTTGAAAAAAGCAGAAACACAAAAGGAGACACCACATCAGACTTGATAACGAGAAAACAGGGACGGCACGGAGGGGCTCCTTTGGTACCATCCACAATCCTACTCACGACAGCCTCCCCCACTGTGTTGTAGGAAAACCTGAGGAGTCTGAGTACCGAAACGCTGTCGTCAATAAACTTGAATGCAAGTGAAGTGGACAGTGTGCAGGAGTCTGTTTCCTGATAACGGAAACCGAAAATATCCGTTCTAATGTGTAACTGCAACTGACGTGAACTCGACTGCTCGGTGGAAACGACGCAAAAGTCCGTCTAAGATCTGGAGACCATGTTTTCCAAAAACCACAAAGACCCTGAAATGTACCACATTCATGCAAACAAATACATTGTGATTACACAGGGAGAAATATGTCTCCTGGAGCTATTACGAAAAGACAGAGTCGCAAGAGTCGCAATCGCTGGCACTTTTCTATGACTCATAGGTTCGCCATAGCCTTGATTGAATGTCACACATGAGGACAAATCAGTGTGTGCAAGAAAACATAAAAAAAACATCTCTGTAAGGGCTGAAAACAAGTATGATATATTGAGTGTTTTAATTGTGTTTAAAACTGGGACATTCTGCTAGTTTATGTTGAAAAGTGGGACATTTTAGTGTTTTACAGACATTCGTCAGGACCAGGTAGAAACAATCCCGGACAAACTTTGTCATCTGGTCACGGTAAAAGAGCTCGTTTGGTAAAAATGATCAGATACTGTATGAACTCTGTAACCGCAGCTGCATTTCGGAGGTTCAGTGAAACCAAAAGCACACAGGACAATTATGTAAACGCAGAATACATTTGAAGAAAGGGTTGATAACTCTGGGTATGCTCCCCACCCACTAAAATATTTACCTCTCAGCTTCGACTTCCTGGTGAGCACCGTGGAGCTGTTGAGCCTTGACGGTATCATCTGGAGTCGCGCCGCGGTCTGATGTCTTCCCGGGAACAGCGAGCACAGCTTGACGTGTCAGGAAGAGGCAGGCGAGGAATCTCATTCTGACACGTACGTTTTTTATCTGCAACATGATCACGTAAAGTGTGCTTTCATTGAAAAAAAAAAGAAGTAAAAAACCTCCCAGAGTTTACATCACAGGCCTGGATTAGGACCAGCTGTGCATGCTTGACTCTCCCAGCAGCGTTACGGCGGCACCTGCCAAATGTTTAATCACAGCTGATTGTAAGAATACATGTTGGGCATTTCTTTTTTTATCTAACTGGAACAGCCCCTCAGCCTGCCAACAGCTGAACTCAGGAGAGGGGGCTTGTTTTTTGCTGAAAACAAACAGTGATGCTGTGAAGAGTTTCCATCTGAAGCATCAAAACAAAAAATCAACCAGACATTTAACGACGATGGCAGGAAAAAGAAGCGACAGCGCGAGAATACGGCGCTGGAAATTGCATTTTTATGTGCCAGTGATGAGATTTGACAGTCTCTGAAGTCACATGTGCACTTTTTAACGAGAAGAAAAAGACTCTACAGAACATGCTGGCCTCGCTGTGCCGCGTTCACATCATGTCATTCAGACTATTTATGAGGAGCGGAGTGGGGGAGAAAAAAAAGAAAAACACTCACATCATCCTCTGAGTTGTGTTTCTGACAGCGAGGACGGCTCTCACATGGTGAGAAGAGGTCCAACAAACCGGCGCTAACATGGCAGCAAAGCCAACATTCAATAGATTCTAGTAAAGGAAATGCTAATACGACTCATATCAGTTAAAGGCAGCTGGATGAAAAGCCAAGAGATCAGGAAACAGTGTTGATATGTTGTTGATGTCTATAATGTACCGTGTTGAAGTAGAAGTCTACTGAAGTTAGCATGCTAGGCAGCGAGCCCTGGTTCTCCTGTCCCCTTCCAAAGACCTGATAGTATGATCCACTTCGCAAGCTCTATTAGCTTTTTCTTTAATATAAATAGACAAAAGAAACTCTCAAAATGAAGGAAAGGAAAGGAAAGGAGGCGCTCTTACATCCAGTGCTTCATTTGTAGAGCGCTGGACAACGCTGAGAGTTCTGCCTGTTAAAACTAAACAAAAAATAAAACGGTCATTAAAAAAGTGAGCATTGTGTTATACCAGTTATTAAAGCATTCACAACAGTCTCTCAGTCAGCAGGGAGAGACATGTCCAAACAGCTGATTCCTCCTCTCTCTCTCTCTCGTGTTCACTGTCCCGTTAGTTCCCCGCTGACTTGTTTTAAACAATAGGGAGAGAGGGAATTAGGGCCAAAAGTTCTATTTACAACCACGAAAATTGGCCGGGTAAGTAGCCAAACTGAGTCTCCTGAGGTGGATCTCCTCCGCTCCGTTTCAGAGCTCTGGACAGGGTCGCACCTACAACACATCCTCAGTTAACAACCTCAAAATATTTATTCTCTTTCTCCCTCTTTCTTTGAGTCAAATTTAAAATGGATTCAAAAAAGGTGAACATGCAAATTGTACGTAACTTCAGAGGGAAACACAAGGAAAACAATAGATAACATTAAACTGATTTTTGAGAGTGAGAATCCAGACGGCGCTGGAAGACCTGATGCCGTCTATCTTCCTTCCAAAACAGAAAAATACACCCTGACTCCTTGTGAATTCAACTTTCTCTCCTTTTCCTGAACTAAGACGAGCTTCATTCTATCCTTACTGACATAAATTAATCAACACACACCAAAACAGCCATCTTTCTTTTCATCATCACTCCTGGTTTGGTTGAAATAAATCCTCACTTCACAGTGAAAGTCAAAAAACACATTCTGGCTCTACATTGTTGTTTTCATCCGCTGCTGATCCCCAACTCTCTCCAGCTTCGAGCCTCTCCTGTCCTCTTTCCCCCCGTCCCCCAAAGTCCTGATTGGAATGTATCCCCCGTCTTCAAACCGGCCTCCATTAGTCTCAGCGGCCGTGTTCAGTCCCCATCTGGCATCCAGCAGAGCTCACCGGGAGGCTGCTGTGCCATCCATGTTTGAAGTTTTGTGCATTTTTTTTAAAAATAGCAAACTTTAACAAAAGTCTATGCGTCACATAATGTTTGATATGATTCCCGCCAAAACATGAATCTTCAGCCTTAAGCGCTCAAAGAATCAGTTTCCTGGCTCACGTAAGCTCGCGATTTAGCGCGTTTAAAGATTTACAGGTCTGCAGATGTACGAAATATAGAAAGAGAAAGGTTAAAACGGGGAAAATCATATTATTTTCATGACTTAATGGCGCACTTGGTTACGCAATTACTCCAGCAGCCCCTCTAATCATATGCTGAGCTGTAATGTTTGGGATTAGCCTTGGCCTATTTTCCCTTCGCACACTACAGAAAAGAAGCTCCTCCACTTCTTCGTACGTCTCCCTTTTCCCTTCCTCATCCTGTTTCCCTTTTTTTCCTGCTTTTTTTTTTTTATTGCACTATCGCAGCCCTCAGTGTTCTTGCAGGAGAGCAACACACATGATAATTTAATCGTGTGCTGGAGCAGCTTTAATACTAAGCCGTGATGGGGAGCGCTGCAAAGCGGCAAAGCTGAAGGTATTTCAGTGTTTGTGCGCGGCTCTTCTTTCACCACTACAGCTCCTCCACCGTTATGTTCATGATCGCTCGACCCGCTGCGTGTCTGCTTTTGAATGCAGTGTACGATGGAGATGTGAGTTTTCCTTCCGCTGAGCGCGAGGCTCTCACTCATCATCGCACCGTGTCCACTCAGGTTGATTGGCCTGTCCCGTCCACTCAGGGACTTTGTCGCTCGGTAACACTTTTAATGCGTGCTGGCATTCTGGGTCTGTCGCCTTCTTCGTTATTTGTGCTCTCGTAACACCAGAGCACTCGGTGAAATCACCGCCTATAGCTACAGTAATTGTTTTTCGCTATCAGCACCAAACATCCAAAATGAATTAGGGAAACAGCTTTTGTGTAGCCTGCTCCCTCTCTTTGTTTGGACAGCTGACGTGACAGAGGCTGTTTTTTTTTAAATGTTCTGTCTTTCTCCCAGTTATTTGAGACAGCAGGATGATGGATATTCATTTGCCCTGTGCGGCGCTATGATACATCCAACAACACTGAAAAACAACTGAAAACAGAGAACTTGTCACAGCAAGAGAAGGTTTCAACTATTAAAAATGAAAGACGACTTACAGGCGTCACCTTTGTCTATGGGAACTGTTGATTTCCCCACTATTCTCTGACATTCCACAGAATATTGTTACATCAATTGAGGAAATAATAATCAATGTTGAACATAATTAGTTCCACCCATCTGCAGGAGTGAACATCTTTTTCCTGGTTATTTTCCTGGAGTCTCACTCCCAACTCGTCATAAATGTACGCTTTGGGATGGCGGCCGATCCGTCCTACATTCCCGAAACCTCAGATTTTGTTGAGTTTGGAAGCCCAGAGCGTCATTATTTTTTCAACTTTTCTTGCAAATAGCACCTTTAACGCATTGCATGCAAAGTATTTCTGATTAATTATTACATTGACTTTTTTCTGGAAGCGTGTTTTCACCCGACCTCGATGTCACCGATGACATACTATCTCTGAAAAGCTGCACGTTTAGCCTGTTTAGCTAACGAGGTCTCTGGACGTGATCGCGTCCCTTTCAGCATCTTTTAAGAGACTTATCTGCGTATTTATCCATTGTCTGTGTTGAAAGCGTCGTCCTAGTTAGCATGATCATTTTGCCATCCGCTGGCCGACCCACGATGCCTTCGGGCTGCGTGTGTCGACCAATCAGAGCCCGAGCTTCCGACGGAGCGCCTTCATTGGGCTGATATCGCCCACCGCTGGATTTTGGAATGAATTGCAATAAACTTCAGCTTGAGTGCTTTGATTACTCGATATGACACATTTTGTAATGCCTCGATGGACTTCAAGAGTTATTTCCCCTCATGCTGGTGCGAAACATGCAAGAGCCGGTTGTGAAACACACGTGCCGCTACAGTCGGCCGCTTGTCACCGCTTGTTCTCTGATGTCGACTTGTTGTGTCTGGGCCTCAACGCAGAGCAGCCTGAAGCGCTGAGTCGAGCTGCAGAGAGCTCTCATGGTGGAGAAATCTCTGATCTGTGCATCCGTGACACTTAATCTATACGTCAGAGTGTCCTGCTCACCGCGCGGCTCGTTAAATATTACAGTGTTACATGTCATGAAATATAGAGTCAGAATGTTGTAATCAGAAAAAATGTGAGGAAT
>CAEMYA010000028.1:1038315-1053393 GCA_903131615.1 Diplodus sargus
TGAAATATCTCAATTATTGGTGCCTGACTTTGCTTCTCTTTCCACAATGTAGCCAATTCCTGCAAAACTGACGACATTCTCGTCAACCTCAGCTTTACTTTGTGTATCGCGAATTAGCAAATGTTAGCATTCTAACACCATTAAACTGAGACTGTGACGTAAACATTAGATCTACTAAACAGGAGCCTGTAGCCGTTGTGAGCATGCTGACATGCTAGTGTTAGCATTTAGCTTAAACTGCCGCTGCTTTGTTTAAGTATCCAAAATGTGGCTTCATCTCACATATATTTCCTCTGTTTTAAACATAATTTCCACAGTAAGGAGGGAATTATGGTTCTGGGTTATGCGTGAAACCACACATCTGCTCTGAACCCTCAGGACTACTATCAGTGAGGAGTCTGTATTCATTTTACTTAATTTTCATGAAATATCTTGGTGAGGAGATTGAACAGTTATTAGCCTTTTTTCTGCACAAAGCTTACACAATAACGGTGAACGGAAACCTTTCTTTACATCGACTTGTGTCGTCCCAGTGTTAGATTTTGGAAAGCATGCCGGCGTTCCACAAGCAAAATGAGACGTGATGATATTTTCAGTTGCTCTTCTTCTTCTTTGAGCTAGCTGCAAACCACTTTTTATATATCGTGGTTGTTGGTCGCACACATACACTCAACATGTCGTCAAAATTGCACACCTCGTCTTATCCTGCTGGCTTCACACTTCTTCCATTGGCACGATTAGGCGCTGTTACTCCCTCTGCTACCAGCTCGGGGGCCAAACAACAATGATCCCCCTCCAGTCTGCCTTGTGACTTATATACCGACGGGTGCAGCATGATAGAGATGCAATAGTCCCACCTTGAAGAGGCTAGCATAGAGAAAAAGACCATAGTGGGAGCGAGCCTCACAGAAATACCACCTGACAGCTTATGTGAAAACAACAGTGACACTTTTTGAAGTAGACAAACAGACACTGCAGTTTCAATACTTTGCACAACTGTGAGTCAACTCCTGGCTGCAGTCTCCTCGCTGCCAGAATCTCAGCTAGAGCGAGCACCTGGTTGTAAATTTATCACTGCTGGGATATGAGTGGCCGTGACTAAGTCAATAGCTCGTATGACGGGAAAGATCGTGTCCTTGCATGTTTGTTAATTTGCTGCATCTATTGCCAGCACATGAGTCAGTGTAGTGTCCAGGTAAAAGACCTCTCCTTGGGAAGATGTGTTAAAGCAACTGAGACCCTTCCAAATAATTCATCTGTAGTCCGCTGGCCAAGGCCGCTCACGACCCGTCCTATAGGGACACTGACCTCAGTGTGTGAAGGAGGCATCTGCTGTCCCCACTGCGCCTCACGCCAAAATAATGGAGTCCCTTTAAATCTGTTTTGTGTTTGTGTGTGTGTGTGTGTTTGATTCAACATTAGATGTAAAAATTCAGCGCTGTATTTTCTGCCAGGAACACTATTCTGATCTCCCGTTTCTCCAGCAGGGGGGATTTACTCTTTGAAAGCGACACCTGCGCCGTTTCCTGCTGCTGATGGGATCACACGGCTGAAATATGAGAGAGATGCAGAATATTGTAGTACATCACAGCAGTCTGCTACCTGTGTGATTTAAGATAGCGGAGTCCAGGGCGTCAGCAAGGCACTTGATGATGAATGGTGCAATTTACACCCATAGATAGATTATGAGGCGAGTAAAAGGCCCCTCCGTCCTGTACGTGATCCTGATGGTGTCACGATGGCGTCTATGTCGTGTGGCCTTCAATGTGAAGATGTTTTTTCAGAAGGAGTTTTGACTCTCCAGAAATGTCAAGTGATGCTTAGTCGGAGACATTTTCCTGAGGAATTCATTCAGGCTAATTGCCTGATTATACAACTTATTGATTGACGATTAATGATTGGAGGCCTTATTGATTAGTGGCCTTTTGGTAACCAGTCACCCCGTAAGAAGAGAAGGTTTGGCAGCAGGTGCGAGTCAAAGGAAATCCAATCAACGCTGGATATATTGGCCTGTGTCAAGTATTAACCGAGCGGCAACCTCTGGCAACATGAAGCCAATGCAGAGGTGTCAAAAACTGCAGTTGCCGGGCAGACTGCCTCCAAAGGCGCGTCAATCCTCATAAGACCTGCTGTTTTAGTCCTTGTGTCCATATTTTATACAGTTTTTGGGAACAAGACGATGAACAAAATGAATTAAGATGGTCAGCTGGGCTTACGTTTGAATTTTACCCACAGTTAATGTTGTTCTGCTGGTGTAGACAGCTGACATTCGGGCTCAGCCGGCGTAAATACATGTTTGCTGTAGTCAGGCTTCTACAGTGAGGGAAAAACCCAGTGACTGCGAGCACTGGGACGGCTGCAGAGAGTCAACTACTGTTGGTTGTGAAAGCGATTAACAGTCAACCTGAATGGAGGCCTCTGGGCTGTCATATTTAGTTTTGGACTTTGTCCACAGCCCGGCTGAATACTCCCTCTGACTCTGATGCACTCCACAAGACACGATGGCGGTGGTTATTGTGGGTCATTATACATAAACCATCTGCAGAAATGGCACACCGCTGTCCCCGCTACTCCCTCACACATTAAAAATTATTACACTAAACAGGTCCCTGATTACAATGGCTATCCAGGGCTCGGTGTCCCTCTCTTGTGACCGACCTCTGCGACGGGTCAACCGGTAACATAATGTGCGATTGCGAGTCTGGAGTGAAGCGGCTATGCTTATTGTTCTGGCCGTGAGCGTGTGGGCACGGTAATTTACCCGCCCAGCTGAGTGGCTGAGGAGCCACAAAGGCCTTCCTCTGAAGCGTGGGTTCACCTGCTACCAGACGGTCGGCCTTGGGGGCGCCAAATAGTTAGCCTGCATGGTTTTTGTAGGAGGCTCCAGAGTCTCCATCTCATCAAAAATCTCAGCCAAGGAAGGCTTAACTGCATCCTTGGGAGTAAACAAGGATGGTTTTAGCTTGCTGGCAAACTCAGGGAAAACTGGAATGTTTGTAATTGAGAAGGAAAATGCTGGCGTCCTCCAGCCATCTGTTGGGATGCATCGATGGAGCGGCTAGCGCGGCCACATGGAAGCATGTGAACTGCAGTGGTACTATACAGTAGATTGTCGTTTTGGTGTGAGGTGTCAGGGTTTTGGAGATATCAACAGTAGACATGTCTGCCGTCTTTTGAATATAATGGAACTAGATGGCTCGTGGTGCACGATGTGCCAAAAAAAACCTGAAGTGCCATTTAGTTTCATTGTTCTTAAGACAGCTAATATCCCAAACTCTGCAAACACTGCACCAAAACAGTCTAGATGTACGTATAGTTCTACAGGTTAGAGGGAAAATAAATATTATTAGATTTTGCTGTGAACTGTCCCTTTAATCATGGGAAGAGAGTGACATTTCCTTACTGCAGAACCTTTGCGTGCTCCACAGCAGCTGCGTTCTCCTCAGTCCATCCAGCCGCAGCCCTGAAACACTCGCGTCCTGACAGAAAACTGGAAGGTGCGTCAACAGAAGCGGACGTGTTGACAGATTGGCTGCGATTGGCCGTTTGGGTTTTAAGGGCTTGAAGGTCAGCGTGCAGCTGTGTCCAATGACACGTCCTGGACCCTGGCATGTGCTATTCGGATGATTTATGTTGAGGAACATGGGAAACGTTGTGTCTTCGTAAAACATTTAAACCGTATCATTGTTGTAGCTGAATGTAAAATGTGTACATAGAATAAATATACTGACTGCTTTAGTTAAGAAAAAAAACAAACACCTGTTCGTCCAGATGCTACAGACAAGTACATTAAAAAGGAAGAGAGACAGATTTGATTCCCGCTGAAATATAACCCATACATTCCTGTGACAAATGTATATATAAATTCCAGGATTGTGTGCCGCACACCCAGATATTTATAATGATGAAGTCAGAGGCTCAAGGTCAGCATGCAGCCGGAGCGGATTCAAAAGCGAGTATCAGGCAAAATAATGTCCACGATAAATAACGTCTCCACATTACTGTAAAGGGGTAATAAGTAAGATTTTACTGCCCCGTCGCACAAAATGACCATAATATATCTGCAGCGGGCTGATGGGATTATTGATCAACACAAGTGAATCAACACAACTCACAAGGTGCTGAGATCTCCTCTCTATTTTGGACGTGAAGCTCAACTCCTTACTTCCATTTCCAGCAGTGTTGGAAGACCGACAGGCAACCCCCAAGTTTGATCTCAAACCAAATAAAAACACGTATTCATGCTTTATGTTACATCACCTGATCGTGATACTTTTCTTTTCGCAGCTCCACTCTCAGGTGGCTCAAGTGTCTCTGAAATAATTAGGGATCCTGAAAATGTGACTCCGTGTCGCTCACAGCAGCTGGAAGTCGTTACTCTGGAGGTGCAGGTGACGGTGACATGATGACATTGGTGAGAACCTGATGGTGAGACAAGTCGAGGCAAAAAAAGCTGTGTAAACCAACAGTATGATTTCCTAATGAAATCAGAGAAAGGTTCCTTTGTGTCAGTCTGACATCGGAGGCATTAAATGCTTAAACACAGCTGATATTTCAAGAATGATGAGTATCTCTGTTATTCTATCACGTGCATTTTCATCAGTGCAACTTTCATTTTGAGGACAATTTTCTGGAAGAGCAGTATCCATAACGCTCGTACGGATCCATCTGGAAGGAGACATGCGTGCTCAGTTCGAGGATTTAAAAACATATTGAAAGATAAAACTTGCGAGAGTCTGCGAGTCGCTGAGCCCAGTTGGGATATGGAGCAAATTTTTTCTGGCAGATTACAAATAATTTCCTTCAAATCACCAGTGTGCGTGCTTAATAAATGCAATCCGTTTGACAGTTATGAAAATATGCTCATTCGTTTTTCTTCTTCTTGAGGTTTAGTTTAAAAGCTTGATGCCACTCTAGTGTCTGTTACAAGTAGCCGCTTAGCTTAGCGTACCCCAAAGACTAAACGAAGAGTGACATGTTGTGGTATTTCTTGTGCCAGGAGCGGTGACTTTGTGGACTCCCAGCTGGTTACCTGTTAACCTCAGAGACTGTCCTCCAGAGTGGAACGACAGCAACACTTAATTCAAGCGAATGCCCCAAAACGACATATGTTTTCCGTTCAAGTGACAAAAGCCCTCTAGCGGCTCAGTCGGGTGGCATTGTTGGACAGACACAAAGTCTTTGTTCTAGAAGCCACGGACAAACGACGGCGTCGGATCAGAAAACACGTGTGAGGAATAACGCCTTTTGTTGTTTTATATATTAATGTGTAACGTCGCAGTGACAACAGGATTCTGAGAATTCACCGTGCCTGCCCAAGAAGTAGTCTGACACACAACACTTGTTAAAACCCCAGCATGCAGTTTTCACACTTTTTGGATGGATTGAATGTGACAGGTACATACGGAGGCCCAGAGGTTCAAAATGTAAGAACATTTCAGAAAGCAAAACATGATTTACAGTGTCAGTTTTGTAAAATGCTGCGTATTCTGAAGTATATTTCTGTTTTTGTGAAATGTGTTTACTCATAGGTTAGACGTACATTGATATTGTGTTTTGTGAAATTGTGTTGTTGCATTTTGTACAAAGTTTTGTGAAGAAATTCTTGTGTCTTTATCCTTGTGGTCACTTTAGATATAACCTATTATTTAGTGAGGTTTAAAGGTGCTGTTGGGTGGATTTGGACAGAGTCGGGCTAGCTGTTACCTCCAGTTACAGTCTTTATGCTAAGCTAAGCTATCCAGCAGCTGGCGGAGGATTCATATTTCCTGAACCAGCATGAGATAAATCATGTAGCCGATGTATTTTCCAAGTCTCAGCAAGAAAACGAACAAGAATATTCCCTAAAATGTCAAACCTTTCCTTTATTACGCCTATCGTTCCTACATTTTATTCCCTTTAATAAGGTTTGTACCATTAGACCATGTAATATGTGCCTTCGAGTTGTGGCTAATTTTGTAGCAATCATATATGTAGTCATATAACAAAGAGTTTAATATATGTACAATATATAATAAAGACATTTTGGTCGCAGAACTTTGAAAATGAATCTTTGGCTGTAATTAGCAACATTAAGGTTTTTAGACCGAAGAGGCCTAAGAACTGCACCTTTAATGCCGAGCCTGCACGTCAGCCTGGCGTGTAATGTGCAGCCATAAAAAATGATAGTGTCCGTCCATGGCTCATTTAGCAAATAAGATAATATCTCTTCACGTACCTGCCTGACAAAGTCTCAGAGCCTCCCACTAATTTGCTTTATGACTTACTTCTCCGCGCCTCCGCGATAAGCTATGATAGTCACCTAATCTTGTAACTTCTGGCAGCTGTGAGCTATCTCATCAATTTAAAAAAAAAAAGAAATTCCCAGAGGAAGACTGGATCCCAAAAGGAATTACTAAAAAATTATTATCCAATTATGATCTGCTTACAGCTGTGTAATTATACTTGACCACGTTTCGTCCCGCCGTGTGACGAGGGGGGTCGCTGAAGTCCGTCTCCTTTTTAATTAACCTCGATGAATGTGACTCAAAGATGGACGCCTTGACTGATCCACAGTGAGCCGCAACCTGTGACGGCTCCTGGCTCATTAGAGCTGTTGATTGTTGATTTTCTGAAGAAAAAAAAATAGCTTTCATCCATTTTTGTCAAGTAACTTTTGAACACTGGATGTGACTGTATTCATATTTTACAGCATATTTAAACACAACACGATTTGACTTCCTTCGCTTCAGAGAATCTAAAAACAAAACACAGCGAACACGACAGAACACAAACTCAAAAACAACAAAAAATTAACTTTCACAAATTATTGAAGACCCAAACTGAATTTTTCTTCCGGGCCGCGCTGCATTTAATCTCCGTATTGCTTTTAGCGCGAAGCACGGAGGATGTTGTTGCAGCACAAGATAGCGTATGTAACCGGAAAAATGGAGCATGCTACACACTCAACATCCAGCTTAATGGACAGGACACATGCTGATGGAATGTGGTTCAGTTCCTGGGAGAATTCCTTTGCTCTTGTTTTCTGATTGGTGGAGGAAAGGAAAAAAAAACAAAAAACAAACAACCTCAAGTGAATGAGAACCTTTAGGTCCAAAAATGAAAGCAAAGAAAGACGCACAGATTTCTGAGAGGCTTATCTGTGTGTTAACGTTTCCGCTCGTCCCTGTTTATGTATTTTTTTCTATTTGTTTGTTTGCTTACCGAACACCCGCCGCCCGCTGCACCTACAGCTCCTTGCATCACCGTGCCGGCTCCTCTCTATGGACTTAAAAGCTTTTCAATGCATCTCAAAATATTTATGAATCCAAACACAGTTATTTTGCTTCAGCAACTGAGTGCCAGAAGTGAATGCCGCAGAAAACTCAACCTATAGAGTCACATTTGCAGACTCAAGCATAAAAGTCCATTTGGGCAGCGCGGGAGACTATTGACTCACTATTGGGAGGACGGCTAATGGCACTAAACCAGCACACAGCGTCCTGTGGCACCTTTTTTGAAAATCTTAAGGGACAAATAATTATTGCATGTACATGTGCACGATGTGTGTGTATGCGTGCGTGCCGCCGTGCGTAGTTTTAGTGTATTTGTGCATTTTCTTTTCGTATTTGAGAGCGTAAGAAGCACGACGGCCCTCCATCCATTCCTTCTCTTTCAGCTCGACCGCGAGGCACGTTGCCTGAGGTCTGTTTCATATTGTGAATTAATTATTCTCCGCTGGAATTGTGTTAGAGCGTGCGTGTGTGTGTGTGTGCATGTGTGTGTTTTACTGACTGTATGTGTGTTTGTGTGCACTTTGTTATTGCAAAGGAAATGACAGAGCAGGGTATTATTTCCCATCTACCACATCCAGACCTCATATTTCTGAATGCATTAACTCCATGGCTATTGCAAAAGCATCTCCAATGCCAATCACATTCCTTTGAATTGCAAAGATGGAGTGAGAGTGAGAGAGACAGAGAGAGAGAGAGGAGGGGGAGGACCTGGGCTGAGGGTGCAAGGTGGCTACTCCTCACTCTTTGTGTCTCTGCTTGTTAAAGAAAAAAAAAAAAAAAAAAAAATCTTAACTGCAGCTATGTGCACTGGAAAGCCTCTGCTCGCTGAATTTTAAAATACCTTTGGCACCATTGTTTTTTTTCCTCCTGTGTGTATACAAGCTGCAAGCAGTCACGCAGCTGTTTCCATGGCAATATCTATCTGTGTGAGGAATTCATTAACCCTTTCTCGTAGGAGTTCCGTGTAGAAATCCCACGTAGAATACAGATAGGAAAAAAAAAGAGGAAGGGCTGCTACAGTGCTATTTTTGACAAAATGCTACTATTTATGAAATGCTACATATTTCTGGTGCATAGTGGTGAATCCCTGTTTGCTTCCATTGTTTCCCAGACAACTGAAAGTCTGTTGCGCCACGCTTTGACATTTGAATTTCAAGGAAAACTGAAATGAGGACACTTTGAATGCAAATAAGGGGGCATTACACGAGTTACCCTTTCGCCAGAGGGATGAGAAGAATGGCCAAACGAAAGCCTTTTTTTTTTACCTCGCGGCTTTGAGCCGCGCTCACCGGGAGAAACAGTGAGGCTGCGTTTGATAAAAGATAAATCAACGGCACGCTGAAATCCATCCGGCTGAAAGACAAGTGTGGTATAAAAGATACATGGAGTTTAAAAGAGAGAGAGGAAAAAAAAAAAGGAAGAGGATCATATGACACGATACATATGCAGGCAGCATGTACCTACTCACACATGCAAAGACAAACAAGCACACTTACAGTACATACACTCACTCTCAAGAGGAGGCAGAGAGAGATAATGCCGCTACCGACTAACAGACTTTGCCGGACGACGTATGTGTCACAGGCATGCCGCTTTTGATATTGATAAACCATTGAGAAGATTAACCTTGTGCCAGACCTTTACAAACACTTAATTAATTATTTTGATTGTATCAATAAAAGGCCACGAGGGTCTGGTTAAATATGCACCACCCCAAGTGTTCTATAAATGAAATGCACTGGGAGTTGCAAGAGGGACACGGGTGAGGTAAGGAACAGAATCACAGATCCGTATTAGTGTTTGTCCTCCATCAATAGCTATTTAGCATCGAGTGTTGCGCCTCACCCATGCTAATTCCGGAGCCGGTGAACCATGTGACCGTTCGAGATGTGCACTCCTCCGGTGTGGAGGACAGACGAGTGTTTCGGGTCAGCTTGTTGTGTGCCGCCTGCAGGCCGGCGAGCTTTACCTCAGTTTCCATACTTTTGAAGGATGAACAGGTAGTCGCGCTGTGTGTGGAGCCGCCGGCTAGCTTTGGACTACATATGACACAAAAATGCAAAGTGAGAATTATCTTACAGAGGGCAGTTTGACACGTCTAACCTTTGCTCCGTCTGATTAGTATTATTCAGACCCCCTGAGGACGAGCCCCCCATGTCATCATTATTGATCTTTTTTAAACAGCCTCCTCATCTGAAAAACGATCGTATAGGCCGACTTTGCAAGCTGCTTATTATGACCCGTGTTTATGTTTTTTATTAGGCAGCCTGTTGTAGTTATAATAACAGCAAAGCAGCAGTGAGAATATTAGGAGCAATACATTTTGCATCGAGTCAGCAGAGAGTTCTTTCAGCTTACTAACCTTGTAATGTTACGTCACGCACATAATGTAGCGTATGTACGGAAATGAAGTTACACGAACCAGTCTTTTCCTAAACCCGACCAAATAGTTTCAGTTCCTAAACTTAACCAAGTAGTTTTAATGCCTAAACTTAACCAAATGGCTTTGGTGCCTAAACCTAACCAAACTGAAACTGTGCAACAAAGGTCAGCTATGTCACTTTTATGCTGCAGTGCTCATATTGTTATGCGAGCCCTGATATATGTAATTTGTCAACCGCCCTGTTCAGTCGTTCAGGTACGAAGATGTGTTGTTTTTTAAAATATGTGTTACATTTTCCCTAAAGACTTTCTTGTTAGCGGTCAATAAGGAAATGTTAATAAATTTCTAATTAGGTTGCGACATTGGTACATCACTCTGAGTAATCTAATATTAGAACGGTCGAACATGAAACCAGGCAGTAAACGTCGAAGCGAGATGTCATCCGTTTTTATGGCCATGTTTAATAATCATGAACGGATGCCATTCAATGTCGCAATGAGGTCGTAAATCACAGACATCTGCCATCCTGGATCCAATATATATTGGATATATATATTACACCGCATGCAGTGTAATGATCAATGGTGGATCTCAGTGTGATGCATCATTCTGGTTGTTTACATGCTTGTTTTTTTTTTCTCTCAGCAGAAACCAGAGGTGGACAAAGCGGAGGCATTAGCGTGCATTTTTTCCTGCTTTCTTGTGTGTCTGTCTACGGTTTGAGCGTAAACAGCGCTCCTCACAAGTATCTGGAACATTGTGGTGCAGTTCAGCCTCAACGAGCAACACACTGCACTTTGATTGGGCTTTCTGCGGTAGCATAGCAACAATTGCCTGGTAGCCCGCTTCGAGGTGGTGCTTCAGAGCCGTGCGCCGTGTGTTTTCAAAGCCTCCAATCTCATCTCAGCGGTCAATGAATGGCGTGATGTACATTGAAGTTGAACCCTCATTTTGTGAAAGCCTGTCAGGTGTTACGCAGGGAGGAAGTGAGCCCCCGCAGTGCTGCTTTGACCTGCCAGTGTGATCAGACACAACGATGAGCAGCGGATAATCATGGAGTCACACAGGACATATACACAGCACCCATATATAGATTAAAGCTGATTCACCTGCCATCAAACTCCTGTTTACATACACTGGCACGCTGCAGATCATATGATTTAACTTGACTCTGCAGGGCTTGTGTGTGGCTGAGGCCATCAGAGAGCTTATAACGCCGCTGGCAGACTGTGAACGTTTTGGTTTCCACTTTGGTTTTTTGTCATTGAGCACTGAACATTCAGGGGTTGGGACAGTCTTTCATCTGACCTCGCCATGGAAGCAGCATGCCAGTTACCCAGGAAAGCCTGCAGTGTCCTTGTGAAGTGACATCGTCCACTCTGTCATCGAGTCCACATAAGTTAAGTCTGGGTAACAGAATTCAGTGGTTAAATTCAGATTAATCATAGTCATAAAGCGGACAAATGTTGAATTTGCATCTCGAATACGACTCAAGCAGAAACCACATATAAGTAGTTATTTAGGAAACCTTTTTATGACGTGGAAATGATCTTATCTCTATGCAAATTGTAGACTTGACTTAAAGATATATGTAAAAATTCTGCATTAAAATGTGTAAAACAACCAAATCTGTGTTCTACATTTTGTTGAGCTGTATACAAACAGCAATCCTGATGTTTCCAGCAAAGTTACATCTGTAATTGGGAAGGAAGCAAACAAGACTGAACTTAACATGAATAAAACATAATTTGTGAGTCACGTCAGATCGATTTTGTTGATGGTGTTCACCACCAGTTAAGGGACTTTGACCGTGGGATCATTCATGTTTATGCATGTTACTTGTGCAGGTGTTTATTGGCCCCAAACAGCTGGATGACTTTACTGTACGCCAGCCTGAGCAACAGCGCACATGGAAGGCATGTGTTTAAGTTCAGGTCAACTCTCACTTTTGTTTGTGTAGTAAAATAAATGTTCTCTCCAGCTTCAGTCAGAAGTCACCATCACTGTACAGAAACAACCGACAGTGGAGGTGACCTCCGCAGATTACTGCTGCAGTCAGGTTGATTAACAGGACTGAAGATAAATCCCAAAAGTTCAAAAGTAACTCCTCCAGAGCTAGCCAGCCTTGAGCAGTTGCAATGGCTATGATCCCTGTTTTGGAGAGAGAGTCAAAAAGTGGCAGAAATAACATATTGTGTGTTTTACTGAATTTTCCTGCTGGTTATGTAGGGATTTCTCTGGTCGGGACGCATGTGTGTCCAAAGCTTGGGTGAACTTTGGCTGTGTTAACAATGTATCAGCGACACACTCACAAGTTGTGTGTTGGACTTTGTTTGTCAACCCACTATTGAGTATATACATATATAATAGATAATATAATACATAGAATAATAGGTGTTGCCAGGCTTCAATGTCCCTACCATCGCTGTGATCTTCTCTTCCAACAAGTGAGATTTTCTTCACTTGTAAGTAGAAATTGCGAGACATGTGCCGTCAATTTGAGTCAAATGTAAGCCCACTGCTAGAACCGATATTCAGACTTCAAGTATAAGAACATTTCTGTAAACAAGGTCCCTGACCTGCTTTTCTAAACCAAGGTGAGACAGCAGCTATACCAACTTGACTCTGCGCAGTAGCAGAGGCGGCTTCCACAGTTGGGTTGACCAAAGATGAACTCGAGCCGTTAAAGGACTCCATTGTTGCTGTAAATGAAGCGTCTTCGTGAGGAGACTTGATTGCGTTCTCTAAGCAAGGGGAGTGCGCGAAATCCCACAACACATTAACATTAAGTGAACTCTCATTAAGACACTCCCTTTTATAAAACATACATTCGCTTCTGTCACACGCTGACGCCGCGAAGTTGCACGAAGAGAAGAGGCGAAACGTGCCGAAACCTTTTTAAAACACATCGGTTTGACGTATCGTCGGTTACTTAGACAGAGTCGATCGGGGTGTTTGACAGATATGAACAGCGAGAGAAACAGGGAGTGACTGGAAGGCGCCAATGCATTAACCATGTGATACTATTTATATCAGAGGAGCAAGGGGTGACCCAGTAACTCACATGTGTTATGCAACATATGAATGGAGCAAAAAAAAAAAAAAAAGAGTATGGTGCCTGCACATCTCAGGGGCCCGGGTCTCCTTGTCATAGATGCCAATTAGAGTTTATTGCGGTAATCAGAGAACGCTGTTAACGGGAGCGCTGCTGCAAGAGCGACCAACTATGAAGGGAAGCACAGACTGAGCATGCCCAGACGCTGGCAGGATCACACAGGTTCCAACTCCATATTACTCTACATCACTACTCTGACTCTCACCAGTATAACCTAAAGGAGATGAACTGCCATCAATTAATGGATATATGGATATAGTTTATCTATATTTTGTCTTGGTTTCTGTGTCTGAATACGAGACCGGAGAACGTCAAGCTGGTTTATTCTCAACTTGTCTGAACTAGTTTGTTATCGTCCCACCTGTCAATGTATCCAGTAGCATAATGTTTAATCCCCACTAAGTCTGAAGATCCACATACTGTTTCTAAAAACTTGACGAGCAGCTATTGAACGGAGCCGTCGTACAGAAACAGGATAGTTTTCCTCTACGTGCGTCAAAATGCCACTTTATGATCCGTGGTTGCCGCACAAAAGACTGTTTGTGATGTCAGAACATTTGATGCATCTAATCTCGAATTTTAGCGCAAATCCAACAGGGAAAGAATGAAATAAAAGATTTTATTGGGTGTGGAAAAGAAAGACAGACCCTCGCTTGCTCTCCTTAAACATTTCAGACGACCCTCCATAAAGTGAAAACAATGATATAGTTCCCCCCTTCTGATCTCTTCTTCATAATTCCCTTTACGTGTGTTATTTGGAAAGAAAATACACTATGTTCATATTTAGAAATCATACATCTGTTAATGTAAGTGAAGAAACAAAACAAGTAACGGCTCAAAAACAAGCAAACTGACAGAAATATTATGAATAAGCGCAGTTTATTTATTTGTGTTGTAATAAAAACCCTTATGAATTGAGAATTGGATGACAATTATTATTGTGGCTACTTGAAGTGACATCCTCTGTGATTCAGATGATTACAGAGACGGTGAAAGTTCAGAAGAGGGTTCTGTTCACTCCAGTGATGGATCGAGTCTGAACTGTGTAAGACCGGTCTGCGTCTTGCAGCTGATGGCGAGCTGATTACTCACCCCCGGGTGCCAGGTCATGGTCAGTCATGGCGTTGCCCTTTGATGTTACAGTATGTAATTGCAATGTCATTCTATCTGAAATGTCTGCACTGTACGTCAGTCTCGTGAAGACGGCTCTGCTAATTGTGCCTCTTCGAGAAAGCCGAAATACAAACATGCAGTTTTCATCTCGACAAATGACGTTCAAATCCAAACCAGCATCACCGGAAAATCAAACAGAGCTGTCTTTTTTTCTTCTTTTTTTTTTGTCTCCTTCTTTGCCAATCCATATTCTGTGTGGAGTGCTGTGACATCACCTGTGGGAGGGACCAACTGAATTTTAATCTTCTTCCTCCCGATATGATGGACAGCCGAGAATATTCAGAAGCAACAAATGCCTGCTGAGTGCGAACAACGCACGAGAAACACCGTGGACATCACGGCACTTGTGGCCCTGACAACTTGGCGGTGGTGGTGATGATGATGAAGAGGACATTGATGATGAAGCAGAAGTGAAGTGTGACCCCCCCACCCACACACACACCCACACACGCTGCATCCCTGCCACATGAATGCTTATAAATGGCGTTTCGCCCTCCATATCTACCAGGAAAAACGGATCCATGGCTCTGTTGCTGTCTGCTTTTTGTCCCACTGACACCACAGTGGTGACAGCATTGGGTCTACTCCTTTAAATGAGCCTTTGCGCATAGCCTTCACCACAACTGCATCAGTGCTGGCTGGGTTGCTTAGCAACTGGACAGCACAGAGATCCCTGAAGAAAACCTCCTCCTCCTCCTCCTCTGTATAAAACACAAGCTTGTGTGATTCTTGAATTGTGATGTTGCGCGTTTTTTTTTTTGCGATTTCCAAGCAAAGTATGTTTGTGTTTTCAAAGCACAGAAGAGACTCGTGATTAAATAAATAAGAAACAAAAAAAGAGAGAGAGAGGAAGAGATTGCGCGTGTTCATGTGGTGTGCGCGCACGTGTGCCATGCCATGTCTGTATGACTGTGTGTGGGTGCGTGTCTCTCTCTCTCTCTCTCTCTCTCTCTCTCTCTCTCTCTTTCTGTGTGTGTGAGAGAGAGTTTCCAAAAAAGTGGAAGAAACGCACGAGGACGCATCGGCACACACTCGCAGCATCCTAATGGCTTTCAGAGAGAATAGACAGACAATTCAGCGCATGAACAGGCTGTCGCTAAGGAATTCACCTTAGGTGTCCCCCCCCCCCCAAA
>CAEMYA010000028.1:1057597-1103952 GCA_903131615.1 Diplodus sargus
AAAAATCTAGCACATCTTCAAATGCTAAAATCTAAAATGGTAAAATGTGTTTTTTCCGCCGAAACACGTGTACAGACGTGACATTTAACTCGTCGAGAAACATAAACTTTAAATGAATGGACGGCGGAGACACAATGTGGCATGACTCACCTCAAAACATATCTGAATAATGCTATGTGGCCAGCTTATGTGTAACAAAAGCGAGACCGCGTTAAACGAAATCACGTCGTGATTACATGATATATGTTGATGGCCATCGCCTCAAGAACGTTACATCGCCTAATTCACTGTGGCAGTTTGGCTTTTGTCTGTATTGCTAAATGATATACTGTGTTTAGAATAGAGTTTCAATGTAATGCTAGATGTAGACATACATACATTTACATTTTGTGCACATAAATTGGCCGTTTAAGTGTGTGCAGCGGACACAATATATATTATGTTTTAAGTATATATGCTTCTCCAGTCTGTGTATAAATAGGCTGCAGGCAGCAGCTTGTCAGTGCTGAGACTACACCACACTTGATGGGAATGAGAGCAAGCAGTGAAAAACGTATAGCAGGTGCGGCTCCTCGTATAACCCTCCACTGGTGGGGTGCACTGCCAAAAGCAGATGCTTCCATGAAGGTTTATGTGCCAAAATGCGTTAGCCTGATGTTAGCCATTGTAAAAGAAAAAATGTTATAGTTGAGATTACGTCGTTCGTTCTGTGTTTTGGAGTGCTGCCGTTCCAGAGACGTATCATTGATTCAGGGGAAGCTGAATGTCTTTGTTTCTGACAGTTATGAATGTTTCACATTCAAGTATTTTTCAACGTGCAGCCGATACGAGCTCGCAAGCCACCCAAAAAATGAAAAATTCAGTCATTAATCTACTCAACCCCACGCTGATTTAAAGTCAAGTGAAGGTTCTGATACCCACAACACTTTTTTCCTGAGCTTCACACAAACAGCACTGCAGCATTCACACAAAGAACTGCAGTAGCTGGAGATTTGTTTTAAGACGTGAAGAAAAAAACCTGCGTAGATGCTTCGTGCCTTAACATGAACCTTGCAATAAAAATGTAACTGCACGCAGACTGCAACGACTGTGATTATCCTCTTGGTAGTGTCATGTTTTTCCAGTTACCATCCGTTGCTTAGCACCTGAGCTAGTACTGGGTATCGTGACATGTAGTTTCCCCAGTAAACACACCGACCAACCTGATTGGCCGGCTGCTGCTCTTCTTGGGTTGTACCTCTCCTCCACAGCCGCTCATCGCTTCCAGAGTGTCTCTTCAAGCAGAGGTTGTGTTGCAGGCTCTGTGTAGCGCCTATGTGCCTATGTGCAACCATTACTCTGCCCCGTTAATGTAGCTAGCAGGTTGTTGATGTCTGTCTCTAGATATGGCGCCCATTCTGTCAGTGCTCCCAACCAGCATTCCACGATCCTGGCTAGTTGAGTCAGCTAGCTGCTAAGCTAACAGAGCCAACGGCCAATTGCACCGACTGTTAGCAGGTGTTAGCAGATAGTTTACCAACAAATCAAAGCTTCCTGTCCATCAGTAAATCATAGAGGGAAAAAACAGAAAACATTTTCTCGATACCACATGATCCACTCTCAACATAGTTGGTTGTGTGTGAAGCTACATACAAAATAAATGATTTTGAAGTTGTAATGTTAAGGTAAAATAGTTTCATATTGTTGCTTTAATTATGAGCATGAGATTGGATAAAAAATAGACAGTATGTTTCTGTGTAGACAAAGAGACAAACTGCCTTAATTACCCTTTTATCTTCAATGATTTCAACAGCGCTCTCTACTTGGAAATGTTTGTTAATGGATGCGATGATGGATGCTTAGATATTGGTTGGTTGTGGCCCCCTATTGTCTAGCAGCCTGTAAATGTGCTGGAGTGGGTAGGGCAAGTTTTACAGAGTGAGCATTCCAGGCAGAGAGTAGCTGTGCTTCACCCTCAGGCCAGGGAGCTGCAGTCCATCATGTCTTGATATTTCCAACATCAGTCAGCTACTTCTGTCGTGACACAACTGCTGACGACCTTCAGCTCTCCAGATTCAACAAAGAGGGTTTTAATTTGGCTCTACGCTGGACACTTAGCGCGGCTCCTAACTGTCGGGCCAACACCCATTTTTGAAAATGAAAACTAGCTGAAAGGGAATACGCGGGCGGAAAAAAAGACTGTGGTCTGAATTGTTAGAAAGAGGTTTGCAGAGAGTGACGCTGAACGATTTTACTGATGCATTGTGGCCTCACCACCAGTATATCCAGATGAAAAGCCTACAGAGACCCAAAGCAGCAATTGTATTATTCTTGAATTTCTTTGTCAGGACTAATGCATCATTTTACGAAAAGGTTTATGTATCTCTTCTTCTCATTATCTTTGTACTTGGATTACAGCTGTTGGATGTTTTTTATTTTCTCTTTAAACACATTTGCTCTTTTTGAATCATTACACTTCTATGTGAAATTGGGTTTAACTGTACTTAAATTGTTTTGGAATAATTAAACTGATGCACACTACTATTCCTGTTACTGCACTTCAACTCAGTCAGACACCTGAAATGAAAGATGTAACACACTACCTTTGTCATCAACATGAGCTCTCTGTCTTTTAGTTTCACTTTTGGGGTAAATGTTGACCTGTGTCGAGGGTGGAAACCCATTTAAAGGAAAACTGGACTCGTTGATCGTGTTGCTTCAGTCAGTGGCATTTTAACCGTTCCTATTATCAGCACACGTATGTTTATTTAATATTCAACCCCAATGGAATTAAATTGATACACATTTTAGTTCTAGTTTCTCCTAGTTACACTTTTCCATTCACCCACCGACAGACTATAATTGCATTACTGCGTTACAGTAAAGTGATGTCATTTTCCAGAACATACCAGACTTGTTCTATTATCTATCATTTCCATTTTAGGGCATTTAGCAGACGGCTCTGTTTAGTATTAGTGGTGGGATGAAAATTAAGGAATCTTATTACCTGAGGGAGTTTATTGGTATGACCCTGGGTACTGCTGTATCACTTGTCCGACAGCAGCAGGATGAACAAGCGGAGGCTGAGGTTGGTGTTGTAGAGACGATGCGATGATGCTATGGGTGGTTTTAAAACCTGTTGCAGAGCCAAACCATGATGTTTCCAGGCAGAATGCTTTCTATTGCTCCTCTGTGAAAGTAACTGAAAAGCCATTCTAGACGCATGTGAGACACATTTCTTTGCCAGGTGATAACTGTCGTAGTGAGATCGGACTGAATTGGCTTAGAAGATTTTAAGGAAGAGCTGGGCAAAATCAATGGTCTTACCGAGGATGCACATACATTCAGAGGCTACCTCGTACTTTCACAAGCCGAGATTGATATTTATGCCATAAATTGGAAAGGAAGACATGGGGTAGTCCCACCGGCTGTGGATCCAACAATAAAAGGCACATGGATTTATTTTGGGTACAGCTGCCCAGTGCACAGACTGCCTTTTTTCCAGCCAGCCAAAGAATCCTCCCACTGATTTTTACTCTTCACAAGGAAAAAAGTCACCATCAAAATCACCTGGTGAGGTTGTCAGACTGTTGGCCCTTCATGGCAAATGGTTGGCCACCTTTGGGTTAGTGTTGGTGGTATCCTGCCACACCATTTTCCCGTGAACAATAGACAGTCTGCCGATAGATCTTGATCGTAATTTCGTCAGGCCACAATAGAGGACGACCTTCCACCCTGGATCTTGTGAGGAAGAGTCTTTCAGAAACTGGGCTGTGCCTGAAAAGAAACAAGCATGTGTCCTAGGCACCTACTGTAGTGTGTCATTGGGAAACAAAATCGGCCTCAAAGAGGCCTACAATCCTGTGGCCCTTTTTGAGCTCAGGTCATGGAAAACTCCTTTAGCAAGTTATCAGATATGTTCTTGACAGTTCTGACTGCTGTACAACCGTCCTCAGAAGGATGCATCTTGTAAACTGGGCCGAGCACTGGTCCGATGGTCTTCTATTTAGCTCAGCTGCCTGCCTGTCTTGTCCTGCATTGCCTCCCTCAATGGTGTCAATGCTATGGAAACCTACTGGCTACCATCTCTGTGGACCTTCATGATAAGTACAGACTGTAGAGGTGTGATGAGCTTGAGAGTCATTGCATCCTGACTATGGCCTGGCACTGGGCTCTCACAGGCGTACCAGTACAGCTGTATGTACAGAGCGAGTAAAGGGATTGCAAAGACAGATGCACTGAGCCGCTTACTTCTGCTATATGCACCTGCTACAATGTGTATGCCCCTGAGACCATGTTTTTTGTTGAAAACTGTCACATGAGCTTAAACAGCACAGCTGTTTAGACACTGGATAGAAGAGGACCCAATCCTGTCCTATATGTCCAGTGTTGGCAGCAGCAGCGTTTGTGGTGATGCATCCTTTGGGGAACGGTTGTACCGTCAGGTAGAAAAGATGTTCCCAGTCGTTACTAACATTAACAGAAAGGTAGAGAACAAAGCGAAGTCACCTTGTGTTTGGCCAAACACAGAATGGTTCCACACCTTAGATACGTAAGAGTGGCCAGATTTCTCGCTGGCTCGTCCTGGCCTGACTTTGAACATCAGTCAAAAGGCAGATGTTCCGTATCGGTCCCTTGAATTGTGGATGCTCCCTCAGTGTGGATTGATGATGCCGTCACAGTGTTTGCCACCCACAGCCTGCTCAATACTGCAGTTACAGGCAATGGGACAACATTAACCTCTGACCTTTGGAGTAAATTTATGAAACAGAATGCTGTTTGTTACGTGGGTACAGCTTGCTTGGGAACATCTCGGCCATCTTCTATCATTCTTATCAGAGCTTCCACTGGCAGCACCGGTCACACAACACTGTCGGCACTAGTGGACCTGGACCTGGACCGGAGACCAATAGTCAGTTCTGCCACAAACTATATAAGTTGAATATGTATTGTGTGTCCAGGGTGCATGAACAAATATGCAAATATTTTTTAATCATCACAAGTTAATTGCAGTTTAGATAACCATTGTACTTCTTCACAAAATTTCACTGTCACTTTATTTTTGTTGTAAGCAAACAGATTTCATTCAAGACTGATGGAGACTTTGCATCCAACGATTATCGAGTTGTCTGCCGATGCACGAGAACTACAAAAACTCACCCCACCTTCACACGCGCCCTCTGAAGCACACGGCCTCGACACGTACATGTTAGCAACGGCGGGATGTTCTGCTGTGTGATGAAGTGGTTTTCATAAAAGCGATGACCCGTAAAATGCATCTGAATAAATTAATAAAGTAGAGTAATGAAATACATGACCTAGCTAAAATCCGTTTTATAAGAGGCCCATTTAATTATTAACCAGCCTTTCAGTACATTTACAAATATGCTGTTACCTTGTAGTAGATGATTATTTGAATAATTCTAAACAAGCAACAAAATGAATGATTTATGGATGTTTATTTTAGACTGCGGCAGACAAGCATGCAGCTTTGAGCACTTAAATATGCCTAATAACCAGTTTTCTAGAAGCATAGTGTAACCTGTGACATGATATTTGAAGTTCTTCTTCGGACTGATACAGATGTGCCTTTTACTATCCACTGTACGCAGCTGTGATTGTCTCTGCTTCTCTCTGAATGCACAGTTATTTTCCAGAATTAAGAAATACTTCCCATGGCACTCGCTGTATTGTTTGCTTGTCAGGGATGTCGGGCTGCGTTGAGTACGGTTTGTACTGCTGTCCAAGAAAAAAGGGCAGGGTAATCTGACAAAGATTCTTTTGCCATTACTGATTTGTTGCATGGGAACAAGAATCATATAGAGTGCTGGATCAGTGTGCAGACTTCTTTGCAGTTTTGATCTCGATATTAAAGAAAAAAATCCAAATAACACATGTGATGTCCGGTCAGTTGGAAGAGATAACAGCTCAGTTCTCACCTCAATCACGCATTCGTCCTTCTGGAGGACATATTTCAAACCAAGCTGTCATCATCACGGGAACGGGTTTAACCAAGCTGTCATCAGCATGGGAACGGGGGGTTTCTATGATCTCAGCTTCCACAAGTTACAAAGCATGAAGGGTGACATATCACAAACACTGAGAACACGCCATTCTTCCTGCTGAGCTTTGACCAAGCGTAGGGCATTCAAAGACACATACGTAGCTAAATGTGCTTTGGACTATACAATGCATGGCAAAATATGTGTTCAAATACAAGTGCTGATCATGAAAAGCATAGAGTGAAGCTGAACCCCCTCCTTCCTCTAAATATAGTTGACAAATGTCCAGGGGGTAGTCTGAGGCAAGCACTTTTGAGATGGTGACTTGAGGATGAGCTCGTAGTCACAGACAGAATGTATTTAAAATCTGCCAACTCAATACGGGCTGCGCTTTAGTCATTTTGATAGCACATTAATGCACACAGAAAAAATACTAAAATACTATATCTCTGACACGAAGAAGCCACCTGAATTTGATTTAAAAAAAAAATATATTAAAACACTGCAAATAAAGAAACCATTAGTTACATTATTAAATGGAAGTTGATACACTGAAGATGTCTTCTCCCCCTGATCAATGCAAACCACAGAGTTTAATGTGAGAGTTCAACTTGCACTAGATTCAACCTCATAGGGAGGATGACTCAGCAAAGAATGAGTGAGAAGGCTGTTTGGCTTCTTTCTCAGCATCAGAATAACAAAAGTAATTCCATGTACACTCTTAAAGGATAACTTCACCCAAAAATGAAAATTCAATCATTGTCTCCTCACAGAAAATCTGAAAATCTGATAAAAGTTTCGTGGCCCACAGAACATTTCTGGAGCACAACAGTATTACAGAATTTCTACTAAACAACGGAATTCGATGGGGACTTTTTTTTTCCATAATTTGTAATTTTACAATTTATATACGATTCTACATATATCAATTTAACATCTCGGCCCTCCAGAGACTTGGATTATGTCAACTGACATAATCTAAGTCTCTGGAGGCCCGAGATCTTTGATTGATTTGAAAAAAGCATTATTTACACCCTGGACGTTTGGTCGAGCTTGTGTACCCACTTCAGGGTTTATGCTCACAGTTTTAGCTTAACAGTTACAATGAAGATTCCCGCTTTAAAAAGGGTGTAAATAACGTCTTTTTCACATTAATGCTGACATGTGGATCTTTACCCCTACTTTATTCTTTTGGATAGCATGCCAAACAAGTACCACCATGTCTCCTGTCGCAGACATTGTTGGTTTGCTGTTCTGCTCTGAGTTAGCTGCTAAATGCAGCTTGCGGCTTTTTAAATGTCCCACTTGTTGGTTTGCACACATCCAGTCCTGCCGCCTCACCGACATTGACTGGCCACTGCTGACTCGGAAGAACAGATTGCAACCAACTAAACACCCCTCTTCTCATCCTCCCAAGGCTCCACTCCATGGCAGACTCTTACTAAAAGAAAACACAACGATACATGCATTAGATACAGTTTTGTTTATTTCCTCACAGTATCCTACATGACAAGAGGAGGGTACATGTAATACAACATATACTAATTGAATCACTGTTTATGAATCATGCTGTACAGCGTCTCCAGAAGTCCTATTTGTAGTTTATGTAACGTATTGGGCCACTTCGTACTATTCAGCGTCTTTGCAGTCGTAGTTGGTTATGTCAGCATTTACAGTGTCCTTCTCTTTTTCCCTATACTGAACATGGAAAATAATTTAGATTATGAGCACAAATACAGTTCTCTGGTGCTTTCCTAAGCTACTCTCCTTCCTTACTTTGTCCTTGTCTGGTGTAATAAACAGTGAAACTGGCTTACTGTGTATTAAATAGCACTCTGTCAGTTGTGCAGCAGAGAGAAAATGAATTTCCCAGAGCATATTGTAGACGTGCATAAACAGGATGACAAAGAAACTGGAGAGCCTGTAAATGTCTAACAGAAGGTGCTGTACTGGGGTAATTTATGAAGTGTTGTCAAATGGCGGAGATGGCCTTGCAGATTTTTAGAAAGTCCATGTGACTGCTGAAAAATTGCAAGTGATAATGCGTGGTGTGATTATTTTGGATAACTTTTTTGAATAAAGAGCTTCAGCCTGGATGAAAGTTTCTGTACAAGTGTTAATAAAACACGCATGTTAATCGCTTGCAGAAAGGACAGACGACAATACGAGGAAGTGTGACGTCATAGCAACGTATAGCTCCACCGAGAGTGGAACAGGAAAGATGAAGGAGGTGATGGAGGTGAAGCGTCCCTCAGTGCGTTCTGTGAGGGAATCAGTAGAGATGATCCAACAGCGTTTTTGTTCCTGATACTGATTGCGATACCTGAACTATGACTGTTTTATGACCTGGCTCAGGTTAAACCCCTTTTTAAAACATGAACAAATACATACAACGTACTTACTTACTACTTACTACGTATACTACAAACATACTTTCTTTTATTATCTAGTTTGACAGTCACTCATAACTGAAAGTGAACATGCTGTTTATGGATGCATAGCTGCATACAATTGTACGGGACGTTGCTGGGAAGTAGCAGTGTTCTGTTTCTAATGAATAAATGATTTAGCATCTGATCTGCAAATACACTTGTTGACTTGCTGATTACCGATGCAGTCTTTTCTAGGCAGCATCGGAGGAATTTCCTACGTTGGATATCAGTTCTACATAATAAAATGACTTTTGTGGAGTTGTCTTATGCAATTGGACCAATTGTTTTAATTGGTCATTTTGCCCTCAGTACTTTTAAGTTATTTTCTTCATCAACTTTTAACATACTGATACATACAGTACGTATAAAGTACGTGCCGATCTTTCAATTCACAGTCCAGAATGAACCAGACTGTATTGATTTCTACTTTCGTATTGACTGCTGCAGCATCCCACACTGTATAAAAAGGTGAATACGGTGTCAGCTACTGCTTTCTGAAGGAGCTTTTTGTAGGCTGGAGTTGGGCCAACAGTACAAACAGTAGCTGTTGTAGCCAAACATACTCGTCTGCTTCTTCTTCTTCTTCTTCTTTTTCTTCTTCTTCTTCATTCAAGAAACTGGAAAACATGACAACATAACACAACACGCTACAGCCTTAAAAAGAAAAAAAAACATGGAGCAGAAAACACACCTGAAACACAATAAAACAACAAAATATACTTTACATATGTGGGCGAGCTATTGAATTGCATACATACATAATACTTTAAAGTTGCCCCAGCTGTATTTCTGTTGCATCGTGGGTAATGAAGGCACCTCGTTTTGAAAAGCAATCCACTGGTCAAGCATTGCTCTCTTATAACACCGTTGGACTATTATGGACAGTTTAAAAACAATTAATCAAAGTCGATACTGCAGAACAAGAGATGTTTCTTCCCTTTCAAAGAATAGGCATTACCCACAATGCAACCTAGCCACTGAGTGACATCACTCGAGGCAATTCATCAGATTACACGCAGCTTCCTCTGGAGCCACAAAAGGCTTTATATTCCCTTTTTAATGTGCAAAATATGATGATTCTGAGGAAAAAAAAAGAACATTATTAGCTAAGAATTGCTGTTGCACAGATTGGACATATTCACTGAATTGTCCATTTCCATGCTGCCTGTAAGTGGCGACCTCAGCTCACGATCAGATACCACTAATGCACAGTTTATTGAAGGTCGGGTTGCTTCCATAACTTCTCATAATACAATTTTCATACTTCACCACAGAACAGCTGCCTCTCACGGCTCCGCTCCGGCTGGGCCGAGCATCCATCACAATGTATTGTAAAGGAATTCGACAGGAGCCTTTTAATGGTTCCAACTGAAGGAGCATTAGCGTACATTTTGCAGTTTAACGATCTCGAAACATTAAAAGGCATCGATAGGTGCCAGGACCGCGGGGATGGGAGAGTCCGGCTCTTATCAGCGAGGCAGCTCGTGGCCTTAAACTGTAAGCACCTGATCTCTGACTATGGGCGGCTTTCGTTTTCACCGGTCCGATGCAGCTGTGTCATCAAAGTATGGTCACCTGTCCCCGTCTGCTGTACGTATACGCAGCCTGGGTTTAACTGATCTCATTTCCCATTGACCTAAATGAGTCCCAGCTGCAGCTTGATCTTGTTTGTAATGGAAAAGCAGTAAATGCAGCCATGAAACTGCAGATCAGTTGCAGTGAGGCCGGTGAGTGGAATAGATACTTAATTGACCGAATATGAAAGGGAGAGCGCGCAGGCGTGTGAGTAAAAGCATGAGCCACAGCACTTTGTATTCTAATGCACAACACCGTACGTAATCTAAGTGTAATTGATCTTAGGCTATCGTTTTGAGTATCAGGAGATAACAGACTAAATACTTTTTTAACACACTTGCGCGGCTATTCACAGAAATCCCGTCCAACACTGTAGATCCGCCCTCTGTAAGCGCGGCCGCTGATTGATGCGTGCGTGACTTCAGCTGCAAACCTGCATTCTGGCAGCTGCAGCTATTAAGTGATATACTGCAGCTGTTCTGTCAAGACCAGTGGACACTTTTGCAATACTGAGGACAATCTCTTAGTCTGCCTGCCTGCCACATGTCAAATGGCGGGCTGCTTTGCATAGGGGCCGATAGCACGGGCCATCGTAACTCAGCCTCAAAGTAATGCCTATTCAGCGCAAAACAGCAGTGTGTTGTCAGAATCCCAGGATGGATGTTGGGCCATGTACAAGTGATATCTATCCTGATGAAGAGAGAACGCCCGGTGATTTATTTCCCGAGGAAACACGGGAAAAATGCTCAAGCTGGGCGCTTTTTCCCTTCTCCCTTCGCTTAGATTTTCTATTTGAATTAAATGAGGTGTGTATGTAGGCAGGCGGAGGGGGGCAAGGGTGCTGAGAGATAGCATGCAGGAGAAAGGACATACTTCATCTTCCTATTCAAAGTGTTGTTTTCAGCAACTTTGAAATGAAGGAGAAAAATGCTGATAGAATTGCACCAGAATGTATCGCAGTGGACTGCAAAGTACAAAAAGCCTGGGTCAGACATTGGTGAGGCGTGCTGCATGCGGGGCATTTTATATCTTTTATTTTTTTTCCCTCCCCCGTTTCGACGCTGCTCTTCAGGTCCCCAGTGACTCACATTTTGAACCTGCGGTGATTGATGGGCGTTGTGCCCTTGACAGGACCAGGATTGGATGGCCAAGGGCAAGATGCAATTGTTTCACATAGATAAACAAGGAAAGAAATGTCATTTACAGCATCTGGAGATAGATGCTGTCATCCGCTTTAAAAGCACATCTCATTATTGAACTCCGATGGGCGGCCTTGTAAAACGGGTTTCCACATATATATAAAAAAAAAGGAAACAAGATGAGAGAGTGTAGATAAATAAGTACACAACAAATATCCATAAAAATATAAAAGCTTTATGGTCGGCTCATGATTCAGTAAGGTCAGCGATCTTAATGATAATTGGCCTTGGAAGCTACATCCTTTCTGGTGTTTTGCCAACTGTGTCGTCTGCGTAGACAGATACTAGATTTACAGTGTCGGCTATTCAGCAGAAGCTCGACATTGTTAAGTCATACATGTTTATTGAGATGAGGAACTAAGATTTTCTTCCACCCACGTAGAACAAGATGAAATCATCCAGTATTCCACAAAGCCATGACAAGATGTGAACGGCAAATTTAAACCCAATGAAGAACGGACTCAATAGGTATCAAAAAAGGATTTTTTATACAGTAAGTTCCGCTTTACTGAAAGCACGCATTCGAGCTGGCATGGACTCCACAAGTTTGTGAAAAACCTGATGGTTCATGTTATGCCAGCATGATTTAACAGTGATGTTTTGTGGATACTGCAGCAGGATAATGATCCCAAACACATCTCAAAGCTTTGCAAAAAAAAAAAAAACCCTGTCATGATAAAAAGATAACCTGAACACCACTTTTGGTTATTATCACTCACATGCAACTGCTCAGGATCTGTGAATACCTGCAGTGCTAATCTTCAGTGTCAGTGCAGGAAGTAACCGAACACTTCTCACTCTAACATGTAACTGACACTTTAAAGTTAATATATTGAGACACTTCTGGGGCTGTCAAGTTGATTTAGCAAAGATCTGTACAGCACCTTCCTGTTATATGATCTCCCCCACCACCACCACCACCCCGCAACCACCCGACAACAACAGCTGCGTCGCACTCGTGCACATTAATTTAGAAACAAGGGCCGGAGCACAAAATATCGAGCTTTGTCATCACAAGAAGTAAAGAAGTCGAGGAGTAGCTGGCTGTTTGTTGGCACTGTTTTTTAAGTGCATGCTTTCAGAAGACGATCCATTATTCAGGATTTCTTTTTCTTTTTTTCTTTTTTTTTGTTGGCTGGGTACACTCGTGTTGTGGGTACACTGTGGCTGCTCTTATCGAGTCATCGGTTTAAATCAAAGATGCAAACCTTTAGGAATAATTCAAGCATGTGTTGTCGAGGCGATCCCGACCCGGTGACGGCCGTATACTGTACACGGTCTTAACAGCATGAATGTATGTGTCAGCTGTATATTTATTTATAATCTGAGACACCGACTGGACGATCTTCATTTACTACCTGCAAAGTGCTGATTTAGTTTATAATTCATATTGTCTGGTCTCCATTAAAAGCAGAGGACTCCATCTGGAATAGATCTGAGGTCATAATCCTCTATAGCTCAAATATAGACGTTCGTACTGTATCAACTGACGTCTCCACTTCCTTCATTCGTCCACTGAGTCTTTGATTAAGCTGTCACTTTTCTTTTTTTGATTTCCAGATTTTTATTTGGTCCACTTGAGTTTATTTAGTTTTCCTAACTTTACATTTATTCTTTTAATAGACTTGTTTCTGTGACTTGTTTCTGAGTCTGTCATTTAGAGCCTGTTTTCTGGCTCCGTTGACTCCTGTCTGTCATTTTCTTTGTTTTTCTTTGAGGTGAGAAGTCTTCTGTTTTTTTTTCCTCACCTGCACAATGTGACTTCTTTGGTGTATCATCGTCATTTCATGTGCAAACAAATGAACTCTACACTCTAGATGGCAGTGCAGGAGAAGCAAAGAGCATCAAGCACACATGTTTCCGCACACGACTTCCTAATAAGTCATATTTACAGGCCACACGGTTTGTTTTTGACAAACGATTGTTTCTCATGACAAGGTCTGATTCGGCTTAATTCCTAAAACATTCTTCAGCTTCTGTAATTCGCCGTAACAGCTTAAACAAAAGAGTAAAAAAGTCAGCCAACAACATGATCCCTTATTCCCCTGCATGCACACCAGAGTCAGTGTAATGGTCACAAATTAATGTATTAATAAAGAATTAATTCATGAATCCAGCTCTCTTGGGACATATTAGCCCAGATCGTTGAGGAGGATCTTGCACGTAATTACCACGAGTTAATATAATCATGCACGCAGCTTCGCCAGGACCTACCGACGCACCGCACACCACTGATGTAACTTGGATTTGCTGCACGTGTAGGAGATGAACCTTGAAACATGACATCAAGTTGAAGACACAAAGACTATTGTTGTTTCAGAAAAAAACATAGCAAATAGCTTCAAGTCTTCACCTGTCCCAAAATGTTCACCTCAAATTTATAAAGCGACATGGAACTAATGACATTGATTAAATCTGTCAATGTGCTGCTCGCTGAATAAATTAGGCCGATAAGTAAATAAATTATAAGTTGGACCATAAAGGACTATTAAATGAATCATATACTTCTTTGGCCAATAACTTTCCTCATGGCTTCAGGATAAATCCTTGCAGTAGGCACACTCTGTCCTCAAGTGCCTTTCTGCCTCACTACTGATCAAGAAGTTAACCTTCACGAGTCTTTATTCCTCTTCTTTGGAGATTTTCTTTCACCAGAATCATGACTCACACCTCATCTTCTGTGTCATCCTCTGCTTCCAAACTACCATGTTGATCACCAGAATAAATGTTGCCAGGTAACGATTCTGTGATATGTTGCAGGTTTACGTGTCAGAAGGTTGAGTTTACAACTTGTGTCTTGTGGCGGCGCTGTGCTCATGCTCTGGTTAGGTTTAGGCAGAAATAAAGAACACTTGTTAGGGTTAGGAAAAGACCATATTTGGGATTCAAATACCTGTTTTTGTAGCCACAAACTCAGCTGGAGATTCGCCCGATTTCATGTCAAAATAATCTGTTTTTTTGTCATCGCAAATGTGGCTGGAAATTGTCCCAAGGTCTACGTAAAACTATCCAGTAGTTTCGCACTTATAGATGTTTAAACGCGGTCTTGAACTGCGGTCGCTGGCTCGGCAGCCCTCTCGCCTGTAACTCCGCCTCCCCATATAAAAGTCAGGTCATAAATATGCAACAGGAAGGTGACATGGCACGCATTGTAGAACTGTCAATATGTTACGTAGCCTCTAACATGTTCAAATGTGAGCACATCAGTGGTTTTGTGATTTCGCAGTCTCCAGTTAAGACATTATGGGTTAAATTGTGCTGTTTGACCTAAACGTATAAGACTGGGCACACGTTTTTGATTTACCCCCATGTTTGGACTTTACACTTAACATTTACTTTAACAATATTTCACTTTATGAGTTCCTGATTACGCTAAAACCTACTGAACTAAATGAAGCTAACCCTTCCACTGTAATTCACTTGTTATCCCTTCGGACCTACTTTAATAATGCTCCTCGTGGGATTGTAATTTATGAGCGGGAGAGCCAGCCAGTAATGTGCACGGCGTTTCATAATTCACTGACAAAATTTGTGTATGTAAGTAAGGAGGCATTGTTCACGTGCAGCTTCTTCAGTGTGGAATCTAAGTAGGTTTCATATATCAGGAGCGAGGTTTGTGACAGGATAGGACGATAAGATGAGGCCACCTTTACTTATCCTCCGTCTCTCCGGCTTCCTGTGATGTACTGCCTCTGCTCTCCTGCTCTCCCTCATCATTTTCTTTTCTGTCCCGTCTCGCTCCTCGTGCCAGGGCGGCTCTAATGATTTCCCCTTTATTCACCAGCTATTGCTAATCTTACCTGCCTGTTTCTTTATCCGTAGTTGCCGTAACAGCCTACTTCATATTCATAGCTGTTCAGCGTCAGTGCTGGGAGCGAGCTTTTACAGTTAGATTATATCCTCAGATGATGGGCGAATGCTGCAATGGCGCCATGTTAACTTTGATTTGATCAGGAACGCGCCTTTGAGATTGAGGTGTCATTTTCAGTGAAACATGAGCACATGTAAAAAAAAAAACATTTGTAATAGTGACGCTACTGGGTATTTTTAGACAACAGAATACTTTCCAGATGTGTCTGTGGCGACAAAGACCAGATATTTTTTGATAAGAATTGTTTGTGGCACCCAAAACAGACATTTTAAGCCAAAGCAGGATCTTTCCCTGACCCTAACCAAGTGCTTTTTTGTGCCCAAACCAAACCAGACCATAAGCACAACATTGTCATGCTTTGATCTTCCTGATTGTGGAGTCAAACACAACTGTTTGTTGAATGTATTCAGTGGCTTACAAATGTTGAAACGCCGTCTTGAACAGCGGTCTCTTGCTCTTAGCTTTGTATCTCACCCAGCTTTATATCCCAATATGAAAGTCAGCTCATGTACACATACTGGTTTGCAGAAATGTCAATATGGTACATATGAAACAAACATATCTGTGATTTTGCATAAATGTATATTGCAAATATTTTATCCTGGCAGCTGGGCTGAACATGGACAGTCATTGTATTTCATGCATGTGATCTTAAGAGCAAACCATATCCATCAGGCCTGTACCATCAGTGAGTTTCATTAGATTGGATAATACAGAGAAGTCCAGTGCAGAGCTGGAGGAAAGCAGATACATTATGTGGGTGAACAATAGCAGTGAAAAAAAATAGGTAGAGCAATAATCTAATATCTGGCTAAAAGACAAATAAAAAGTGACTTGATTCTTTTTAAAGCAAGACTTTATTGTTTAAATTCCAGGTTAAATGACTGCAGTTGGAAATATGTGACACAATTATATATTAGGCCTGAAGGAAAAAAAAAAAACAATAAGCAGAACTGCAGAATGAATTGTGGTGTCAAATCAGTGGGTTTCCTGTTGGGCAGTAAAATCCTGAACAGCGTGGCTCAGAACAAATCACACCGGAGGATGTTCGTACAGTTGTGCTGAAACGTCTCGCGTACCATTTCCTTGTTCCTTTTTCATCAGAGTCTGACCTCCGTCAAACTCGTCCCCAGAATAAACTTTCCACTTGGTCGGCCTGCTCTTTGGCATCATTGTGTAACCCTCCTCAGCCTCATCAGTCGTACAAAACCTTAATGTGGTGTGAATTTCGAGGCTAATCTGAGTCTTGTGTAAGTGAAGACAGACCTCCTCTGTGATTAAAATATCAAAATTTAGATTACGTGGCCTCAATAGCTGCCTGTTAAATTGCATCAAGTTAGACGCACAAACCTCTTGCGCACGCGTGGAAGGCAAAAAGTATGTCAGTCGTTTTAAAACTGGAGCAAAGAATATTTTTTCTTCTATGTCTGTTTCTGTCTATTAGCTTTGTGAAAACAATGAATGTCTATAAATGAGAAACACACGAGCAGTTTTACATACGGTGAACAAACAACAGTGGACCAGCCATGGCATACTTCATTGCATTTTATTTTGAAATGTGATCGAATAGTCACATGGCAATATCACACAGACATGTTGTGCTAGGCCCCCTCGGTATATAAGCCCTTAAGAAATGTTATTTTAAAATTGTTTTTCAATATTTATCAAGGCCACATGCTGCCTGGGTGAGTAAGACCGCAGCCTCACAGCGAAAAAAAAGGTCCTGGGTTCGGATCTGCCAATCTGTTGGAAGCTGTGATCTTTCAGCGTGGCGCTCACATGTTCACTCCATGTCTGAGTGGCTCTCCTCCGGGGTGCTCCAGTTTTTTTTTTCTCCTCCCACAGTCCAAAGACAAGCAGGTTAGGTCAACTGGAAACTCTACATTGCCCGTAGGAGTGAATGTGTTTGTCAGTCTATATGTGTGTGTTAGCTCTGTGATAGACTGGTGACTGGATGTACTCTCTCGCCCAGTTCATGCAGGGATATACTACAGGGCTCCTTGCAGAAAGCATACCAACTCCAATCATCAATTTTAAAGTATGCTTATAAAAAAAAGACGAGGTTAAAAAGGCTGGCGTACCTTAAAATTATGGCTTAAACTGTTTTATATTTCAGACGTGAGATTCATATCGAGATGCTGATGGTTTTCGGAGCGCTGAATTAAACACCGCACGCTCAGATATTCACATTTTGTGAACTTGTGGGGGATATTTAAGGTCTTGAGGGTGCAGGATGAATGAATTCGGCCAGCACAGGCAGCTACAGGAGCTCCCCGTGGTGACCTAAATAGCTCCATTCATAAAGACATCTGCATTCACAACCTCGTGGACCAATGCACAAAACTGGAAAACCACCTTTCTATCCATGTGTTTACATTTCACTGATGTAGATATGACAAGCTTTAGATAACAAGCATCAACAAAATGTTTTTTTTAGATGTTATGTGTGTGCAGAATGATGCTTTATATATATATATATATACCGTATATATATATATATATATATATAGTTGCTATAATTGCACAACCATCATTAAGTTATCTTTGGTCAAGTTTGCTGTTTGCAAATGTGCTCTAGAAATAAACTTGACCTGACTTAAAGCTCATGTACACGGCCCAAGGATAATGGCAAGGATGGACTTTAAAGTCTCCCTCCAGGCAATAATGTGTTTTTCTTGTTGTGTGTGTGTTTTTTTCAGCTTCACTCTGTAGGATGATGTCTGTGCAGAGTTTGACGCTCGAAGGCTGTTTTTGCTGGAAGTGTAAATGTCCTCTGTGATTCTCAGAGGCGGGGACAACGGGCCTGATTTGTGACATCACAAATAATTTAGAAGCCAATCCCGGGCTGTGATGTTGAAACTTGAAGTCTCCATTCTGCGAAAAACTGAGAACAGAAGTTCACTTTAAAGTCAAGTAGGAGATATCTTGTGGCCAAATGACGAATATTTTGATATTCATACTCGTTTTTGATGACGGAGGAGGAGCCATAAGGGGTTTTAATGTGGGAATTTAGCTTTTTTCCTCAGCAAATATCATGTTGGACCAATACAAGATAATTTGTATGTATGCTTGTAATATATGTATGGACTGGATCTGTGGACAACAGTTGTTTTGTTGAATGCTTTCACTGTCATGCTGAGCTCAGTTGGAATCATTTAAACCTCTAAACTGATGTGTGTTCACAGTCTTGGTTTTAGATTTTCTAGTTTTTAGAAAATGCACAGAATAACGTGAAAAAAATGTTGACCATAAGCACTGCGTTACATGACTGAATTTGAAGGTGTCATTGTCACATTTTTAGATCTTGTGCATTCGGTCACAGTCGGCGGCTGTCAAAGACGCCCTTTGCTTTGTAAGCGACGGCGCATTTTCGGTGCATTAGTCACTTCCTGCCAAACGGACATCGCTGATGAGGCGGCCGCGCGTAACGCAGGGGAAGAATTTGTAACGTATTGTTCTGTTCGTCGATTTTTCTTCGAGCAAAGGAGCTTCATGAAAGCAGCAGCCATTGAAAACAAAAAAGCAAACACAGACTTGACTGGCTAAATCATCATCATGCTCCTCTTGCAACACTGTAGGGAAAATGCTGCACAGTTGCTATGGAGCCCTCTGTTGCTAGGCAATGGGTTGATTATCAGAGTTTTTTTTTTTTTTTTATATAAGAGGCAGAGCGGTGTTTTCTTTGCCGTCCAGCAAATTTGTTTTCAGAACTGACAGGATCTGTGGAATAACATGACAACGACATCCTCGATTTGAATATGTAATTTAATCCAGTTTGATGTGTTTATACTCTGAATGTCGGAACACTGGCTATTTAAATGAAAATGTAAGCGTCGTGGAAGGTTACACTGTGGGGGGAGCAGTGCCCCCCTCCTTCCCTATACGTACCATACAAAACCACATCGAGCTTCTTCCTTGAGCTCCTTTAATCAGATTTCATCATGTTCTAATGCCGAATGAGGTGCAACGAGACGTCGACTCGACTGCTGAAAACTCTGCCTTCTTGGCACGAGTGCAGAATCAACCCAGATATGCCAAAAGACTTAACTCGGCCCCTAATCTCAGCACCTGTTTGTCTGTAATTTATGCTGCTCCATTTCTCAAAAATATCCAGTTTATAAGCAGTGGATGTAGTGAGGGAATATCATTATGTTGCCCTCTTGTGGTTGCACTAAGACATCAGACTGCGTAAGCCTTTTTATTAGTGCAGGAAGTAATCCATCTTTTTTTTTTTTCCCCCAGTTGTTGCCCTCGCGTTGCACCTTTCCTTTGTTTTAAGACTTGTCGTGAGGTTGAAGACCGCCTCAAATCCAAAGCAGATGTCGTTAAAGCTTACAGTCCGAGAAACCACTCATGTAATACCTTCTTTTTGAGGTTTGCTGAATTCAGCGGGGAGGTCTGACTCAGTCTCTGTCTTTGACAACATGCACACATGATTTTTTTGTCCGTGTAGTCTTAACATCGGCCTGCTGAAGGATTTATTTGAACGAGTGTTCATCTCTGGACCCCCCTCTCACCCGATGTCTGATAAAGCCTGCAATTATTCAAATGGCAGACATACCAGCATCTTGTATAAGTGTCTAAAATTAGCATGAACACACGCCAGAGTAAGCAAATGGCCCTAATGCGCCCTGTACTTTCACCTCGTGGAGAACGCCGTGCCAAACTGCTTTTAAAAACGCCAGAATTTAATGATAGGAATATACGAGTACCGGTGGCAAGAGTGTGAACCGTCTGTGTTTGATTGTTTATTGAAAACATTTTAATACATTTATAGAAACCAATATCACCCTCTGCTTATACATACAGTAGATATTTTATCTGTGAGGAGCTGCAGTAAAAGATTTGGCTGACATTGACGGTCCAAAATGGAGGCAGTTTATTTTTTTTTTTGCTAATTTGGCAAGCGCCCAGCCGGTTACTCTCTGACACAGGAAGGGAAAACCGCCTTGATTAAAACCTATAACGAACCTTCGCAGCACTCTTTACAGTCCAGGTACAGCTGGCGTTACAGTGACATGGACCAGCACAATTCAATCTGGGATTCTGTGCAATTGCAAGAATGATTTCTTCAGCTTTTTTTCAGATTTCAACCCAACTACCAGAAAAAAATGCGAACTAGTAAAAACTACAGATATGTTAACTGAACTTTCTTTGTATGTTGCAACTTCAGAGAAGAAACTGAAGCAACTTGGCTGTGAAAAAGACGTTGTGCACTGCCTTCAGTTAAAGTTGGGATATATCTCATAATCTTATGACATATAACATATATTGTCATGATATGAGCTGCCATTACCAAGGAAAAAACACTAAATGGGGCAGCCTCACTGCCCACTACATCACTGTAGCTCATCTGCCCCGTGGCTAGATAAGACTGTCAGACTGGAAGCTGAACGCGGCGACACATTGTTGGAGTTGAGGGGACGGCGTACCGCACATACATAATAAGCAAAGGAGAGGAAAGCTAAGCAAATTCTCAACAAGAAAAAAAAGAAGAAGAGGCAACTGTCAACAAGCAGGGAAAACACGATGAGCACAGTGAGATGCATGACTGGCTGTTTTTTTGTTTTTTTTTTTGAACCGTCGAGGGAAATCTAGTCGACGCAGCAGCTGTCGTCATCGCAAAGTTTCCCATCCCCGCTAATAACTCCCTGAGCCATGATCCAGGTCAATCATCCTATACCGAGACACGACTCAGGTGTAGCGAGGATGATGTACTAATTGCAAACGGTTACCATGGGGATCATCAAGGCGGGGATCATAAGGCAAGCATCACCGTTTGCTAACAATGTAATGTGAATGCTACCAATTTAGTCTCAAGTTGCACATATTTTCAAGGAGGCCCATGATACCCCAGAGGCCTCAGTGTGAGTTTGGACAACCCAGAGTCGCGCTCACACCACACAAACCAGCACTAACGTCGTCCACACCAACACTATTCCCTTCTTTTTCTGGTTATTTATTATTTAAGGCCCTTACGTGTTGGTTAAAGAAGAGAGACGGGGGGAGAATGATGAGCAAATGTTTGCCACAAACCTCAGGAATGCCTTAAACCAACAATTTGGTTTAAAGGACTCACACAGAAAGTTGTGGTCTGTCAAATACGTGATATGAACAAGCTCCTTTTTGCTTACGGTATATAAAGAATTCAGTTTAACCTTATGTAGTCATTATAAGGTTTATGACTAGTGGATTACTATTTGGGTGCGCAACGCTATCACAATCATGATTTATACTCTAAATGTGAGGATGTCTGATGAGGTAGTGATATCAATGGAGGCCAGAAATCCTGCCAACTAGTCCGTGATCGATCACTGATAGGGTTTTGTTAATTGGATGTTTTGGAAAGAGTAAGATGGGAAGATCGATGCCACTGTTACGGCTGTACAGTAAATATGGAGACACTGGCTTATTTTAGCGCACAGGCTGGAAGCCGGGAAACCTCAAGTTGTCTTCACACTTGGATTTTTTGTACAGATCAAACGATCGCTAATTAGTGAGCTTCAGAGACGTTGCTAGGCAGATATCGTTACCCTTTCTAATCTAAATCCGGCCAAGAAGGCATAACGAGCATATTTTCCAAACACGTAGCTTTTCCATTGTCAAGACAGTTGGAGAATATCTCTTCTTTAAACTAGCTATATGGCGCTCAATTAACAATATCACACTGGCAAGGAAACGAGGTGTGAGCACGGTGGTCAGCGTTTTTAATGAGATTGTTGCTCCGCTCTGCAGGAATGTTCTTCGAGACTTGATTGATTTGCTCACAGTGTTAATTCTCACACTTTGATTTCATAATAATGACCTCTGTTGCCCTGGTGAAAGCTGGAGGATAATAAGTTGTACCTCCTGCCTCGATTGCCCATCTCCAGAAGCCCCCGGTGCTGCTGCGCTGTAGTAAATTCTGCCATTAGGAAGAATGTTGGAATATCTTTTGGGCTGATGGCTGAAGCTTGTAAAGTCTTTTTTTCATACATTTGCAGAATGCAGTAGAACAGTCCGAAGATGGCATGTGGAGAGTCTCCTGTTTGCCTCTCTAAATGTGAGAAATGATTCAAGAAAAGTCCTTTTCTTTTGCAGAAATGGTACCTGTCCTACACAGAAATTGGATAGCAAATTAGATCGATGATTTGCTACCATGGTATTATTCACAAAAGAAAGAAAAAGCCATCACGTAAACGACTTAAATAGTTTTCTTTGACTTTATTTCTACAGTTGGGTGTAAATGAAAGGATGGTGGTCTTTAGAGACCAGCTATGAGATTCAGTCTTTCTACTTGCTGCCAGTAATTTATTGTATAATAGTGGAATTAATTACAGTATAAATAGTGCTACAATAGAAGTAAAATTGGGTGTCATCTGTCGAGAGATGGAATCGAGAAGGTTTGCACACCCCGACCTCCCAGTGAGGACAAGATTTCTGTCACCGCTTCTTTGCCAAGAAATAGCGCCGCATGTTGCACCCATAAGGCCCAGAGAGGCTCTCTGGCACAAAAGGTTTTTTCCACATTGATTCGCTGAGTGTACATTGTGTGTCTGTGTGAGACGCCAAGGGCCATAACTGAAGTGGCGTCGGTTCGCGAGGCAAAACTGCAAAACAGATCTTTCTTCAGTCCCATCATCAGACACTAAAAGCTGTCTCTACTGGGATTATTGGCGGGCGCTAGTGTAAAACTAGAAAGCAGGAACAGTTTGACATGCTCACATGTTCATTGTTTGGAGACAATATGGCGCCATGGACAGCACAATCTCTTCCTCGCAACTCGACTAAAAGACGACTGTCGCGAGCACTTTGTTCATAAGTTAGTAGTATTATTTTAACAACAATTTCCAAGAATTCAGTGGAGGGAGAGAAAAAAATCAAGCATTTCATAGACAATGTTGGTAGACAATTGATGGAGAAATGATTATTTAAAGATAAAAAGGTTCGCTCTCCAAACTTGTGAAGTGCAAGTGCAGGTAGCGGTTTTATTTTGGGAGCGCTGTGGTGACAAAGTGAGTGTTTCTGTTCCACTAAAGCAGGGTCAAATATGCAGAGAGCGAGCGGGGGAGAGAGAGCGAGAGAGAGATTGGCGCTCTCTGTTTTCATCTAGCGAATGAATGTACTTTGACATCTCTGGGGAAAACTGTTACTGGTTGCCTTCACAAAGTGCGATGGAAATGGTCCTACTTTCTCCCCTTTTTTGTCGAAAGAGATGGGTCAGGGAATATGACAAAGCTTCGGGGCATTTAGTGTAGTGGGAGGAGAGGTGGGAGGGGAGCAAATAGGATTACAGGATGTAAGAGAGAGGATAGATGGGCCCTTTACAGCCAAGTGGTTTGCTGGTTAATATTTTAGCACCAGTATTTGAAGAGAAACATGGTAATTAACCAATATCTGCAGGACGGGACCCAAAGGAAGGCTCTTTAAGTCATTTAGATGAATCAGAGTAAATCTCAACAGAGGTTTCATACCATAAGAGTTTAGTTTGTGTTGTTATCTGATATATATGCTGTGGTTGATTGTCCCCTCAAACAGAAACTACCAAGACTGCATAGCTGTGTTTGTCAAAGACCTAGTTATGATGATACTTTCTAATTTGAAGGTTGACACTTTGGTCCATCCACCTAAATCAAATGAACGGGTATCACCAGACTTCTACTCTGTCCATCTACTCCACCCAATCTCCCGATAGCACATTTTGTGCCGTTAAAATGCAGCGACTGGCTCCAGTGTTTTCCACGAGCCTCTGGTTGACCGCAGTACCAGCATCTGGTACAGCGCTGACTTGTTAACGTTCGCACAAATCGCCCGCTACACAGCTGCAACGTGGTTTCCAAAGCATTTAGCAATGATGTACGCCCAGGTGGTCTTCAGCATTTGCGTGTGTGCTTACTTGCAAGCTGCACCACAATGGCCGCTTATAGTTCTGATGGATTCATGCATTGAAATGTGTTAATTAAGTGTAGTTAGGGATGGTAATATTTGTTCATTGGGTTTCGGGTGAGTGACACATCACCACTAGTGAGGCACACAATGATTTACTGAAAATAGATTTGGGTCCTTGTGCCGATTTGGGTCACTGAAACCACCTGTTTAAGCCTTATTCAATGTTGGTCTTGGCTTCATGATAGCGGCTGGTCGATGGGACGTTTTTAATTGCACGGGGGGAGTTTGGACCCCATTTAACTCTAATGCAGTTCTGGTTCAAGTATCTGGATACACTGAAGCTTTTCTTATGTGCAATGTTCAATGAATTTGTTATTAAAGTGGACAACGCTTTTGGTGAAGTCCAATCTCAGAACCCTTCGGATTAGACAAATTAGACTCTGGAGACAACATCCAATGCCACGACTTTGCCTTCCATGTGGTTGTCGCTGTTTAGAGTCTGATTGGTACCCAGAGACATGAAAATTAGTCCTGTCGTTTAGATACAACTTATTAAAACTAGTAAAAAATCATCGTTGGAGGATAGCGGATGGGTCCTGGTTACTTTCGTCAATGTGTTCCGCCTCTATCGCGCTCAAGATGGACTGCTGACCTGCAAACAACCAAAGCCTGCTCAACACTGATTGGTCAATATGACTGGCGGACAATAAATGTGTCCCTTGCCCATAGACTCGGCATTCCTACACAGATGTCCATCATGCACATTATTCCTAGCCCCCATGATACCTTGTGCGTAATATGGGCACGACTTCTGGCTGGTCTAGTCTCTTCACCAAGCACTGGAAGTATCGACCATATTTGTTTCCCCAATAACGTAAAAATCACATTTGATTTTCAGTTGTTGACCAAAAAAAAACTTACACGTGACTGAAGCATAATTAATGAAAGTTTTTATCCATCAGTACAAGAATTTCAACAGGTTTATTGGTAATCAATTTTAATGGCAATTATTTTCACTAATATTTTCAGTCAGAAGTGCTCATTCCGCCCTTATTTCATATAATAGATAGGTACAATAAGCTCCATGCGCTACGTAATTGAAGCCCGACAGACAATCTGTGAGTCTGCGCTGTTATTAGAGTGACAAACACTATAGTTAGAGAGGGTAAAGTGCAGACTGACAGCTTTGATTGAACTGTATTTTTAGCCATGGCCAATAAAAAAGAAGTATAGGCGTCTCGCCTTTTCATGCACCCGGAGTCTTTATTTCAGTGTCGTGAAGCTATTTGGACAGATGAGGGTTATATTAGCAATTTTAATACATTGTCAAAAAATCTTTATGGGCTCTGAACTGTGCAAGTCGGCAACCCATAAACATCCCCGTGACTCCGGCTGTCAGGATCTGTTATCCATCTCTGCGGTTTCAAAGCATTATATTTTGAGAGGATTCTAGTCAAAGAGAGACAATGCACAAAAGTCATGAATGTTTGTTTTTTTAAATATAATCTAAGTGAACTTGTGAACAGGTCATCCATCAGCTGAGTGTAGAACTGAATCACTCGGTCCTCTGTGAGTCACACAGGCTCATTGCTGCCTGCATCTAATCCCAGAGTCTTGACATATTGCATGCTAATTTTATCAAATTATATATAAAAAAAGAAGAGTTAATGCTACTATGTTACTTAAACTTCAACAGTATGTTTGACGCTTCATGAGAGGACATCTCTGATTCAAACAGATGTGCAAGGACAAATCTGACAAAGAACAGACAACAAACTTCCTGACACTCCTGAGCAGGGTGGTTTGAAAACTGTTTCCTCGTCATTGGCGTCATCAGTTTTGTTCTTTATTAGTGCAGCGAGAGGACAAACAGAGTGGCACAAAGAGAAGGGGTGTGCGAACACTGTATGATAATGATACACGTGATAGAGTACATATTGTAGTACATCTGCTTTTTGTATTGTTTATGATCCGTATGCTAATGTCATTTCCACTATAATACCATGGGGCATTATCTGAATGTACTGATTCAGCAACTGCCACACGAACCAATCACTGGACTGTTTCTGCTGTTTTCTGTTTTTTTTTCGTGTCAGCAATTCATATTTTGTGGCCGGATCATTCTCGCTGGTGCAATGTGAGGCTGACAAGGCTCGAAAGAGGCGGGAAAAGGGGGGGAGAGGAGGGTGTTGAGGTGTTGAGGATAACATTACCACTATAAATCTATAAAAAGAGAAAGAATTTGTAAAAAAAAAATGTTGAGAATCACTGTCGACAAACCTCTTCCCTCCCAAAATCCAATGCCTGGGGTAGCAGCTTCTCTAGCGTTGGGTGACAGTTTTCTATTTTTATGCTTACTAGAAAAGGTTAAGAACACAGAAAAAATAGAAAACAAGCAACATTAAATAGACTCCAGTCCTCTCTGCAGTCCTGCAACCACAGAGGTGTGGCGATACTGTGATGCTAATATTCTAGATTTTGTTTCAATAAAATTACAAATGAATGAACTTGAGGTAGAAACTAACAAGAGCAAGCCCTCCCTTCAGGCGCTCGATGTGTTAGCGGCTAGTTTGCTCTCTTTTTAGTCTAATGAATATATAAATAAACAGCTTTGTTTAATTTTATAAACATATATACACAAGCAATATAGCCGTCACGAGCCTACCTCAGTATGAAAAGGTTACCCAGCCCAGCCAGTGAGTCCTTACTGCTGTGGCTGTGTGCTTTGTGCTAACATTAGCCGCTGAGCTAGTATGTTGCTGCTGCTGCAGCACTATTTTTCAGTTCAGGGACTGTGTGCTTTGTGCTACTCAGTTAGCAGCCGAATGACATCCTGTCACTGCCACTGGAGTAAAAAAGATGCTTTTAGAGTAAGTTTCCAACCCTAGCTTTAAAAAAGGAAACGTTGAGGCTACTGTAGCATGTGGTAGATGGTAATTAATCAGTGCAGTTATCTAAAATAAATTAAATGCACACAATGTCCCTAAAGTGAGGACGGTGCTGTATATCGATGTCTCTGTTTGATTATAAGCAACATAGCCAGAGGATGTCTGAAGTCACTTACCGCTCCTTACAGCGACTGTGGCTACACGGGCGCTGTGAATGGATAATCCTTGTAAAGCTAAAGTTGTGTGAATATTGAAGTGGGCTAAGTGTTGACTGTACATGTAAGGGAGCTGATGCACATGGCTGTTTACATGTCCACAGCATGTACTGTAATCATGTAAATGAGGCACAGTTTGCTCTTCCTGTTCCTCTACATGAACTGCCAGCCTAGAAATTAGTATGGGCGAGTGCATTTTCTCCGTGTCGTTTCATAAGCCTCCGAGGGCGGCTGATCTATACATTCTGTTTTACATACACTCTGTAAGCAGCAACAAAGCACATTTAGGTCCGCTGTCTTGTTGCTTACTGCCGTACTTTACTCTACAAGGGTATTAGAGCAGTAGTTTGCCTTAAAATGTAAAACTAATCCATTATGCAAATCTGTCTGATATTGGGAAGATATGTGGGTGAATCCAGTATTCTGAGATACAAAAATGTCCTGATTTGTTATAAAATGAATATAAAATTGAAATATGCATTTTAAGGAACTTTAGCATTATCATTACTCCATCAGTGTATTTTGCTCAGTGCGTTCCAAGTGTAGTAGTTGCATGTTACTCTAAATGTTCTTATTTAGTGACGGCACTTTTTCTCTGTCCCACTCAGGTCCTCCAGTCATCGTAGGAATGAGCATCAACATAGCAAGCATCGACTCCATCTCAGAAGTAAACATGGTAAGTCGCACACGTCTCATTTCCCGTGTCTTTTGTTTTACTCGCTTGCCAAAATGTGTCCAGTTCCTCCTCACAGTGCGGTCCTTATCGCCACTAACTACTCGCTGAGGAGCCGCTGTCCTGCTGCCAACAGGGTACTTCACTGTGAGGGTGGAACACACAAAGGGGTTCAAGCTAATCTCCCCAGTTCCCCACACGTCTCCAGGCAAGCACCCAGCTAACAAGAGAGGAGGTACCAGTGTGTCAAAAAGGGACACGATCCCTCACTGGCTTCCCACCGACGAATGCTGCTCGTTGTGAATGTGGAATGTTACACATTGTTCGCTGTTATCCACACAGTGTGCCGCAAGACGGCACGTGTTCTTTTGCCCCGGCAAAGACGTGAGAGCAGTCGGGAATGCAGGCCGAGGAGTGAAGAAGGCAATATGGCCGATGTCTGAGTGATGACGTCATTGTGTCCCTTAGCACTCTGTCTTTCACTCAGCTTGACATCGTCACTCACAGCGCAGCTCACTCCTCAGATATGGTGAGGTGGAAGAGAAAAGCTTGTCTGGTTTGTGTATTTTTGTGTTCTTTCTTTCCTCCTTCATTTAGATATAAATGCTGTTGAACATCTTCAGAGCGAGAACATGTGAACTCTTAATTATGACAACAGATATTGTCTGAATTTGAAATTCAATGAAGTGGCAAGATTCGTCTCAATAAAACCCCCCTCAAAAATCACATACAATCAACTGATGTTTGCAGCTACTTGTGTGTTTTTGCTGACAAACATGTCGGAATAAGGTTTTCTGCTTTTGGGAAACCAAATATAGACTCCTTTTCCCCAAATCTGCAATTTGAAATAGCTGTGTGTGCCGATGTGCTTCCATGTGTCACATGTCTCATGAGTCTGACTGTAGACTACAGTACTTTGACCAGAGGGCCAATGATGCATTAGCTGTCAGAGTGTATATCTCCACTTGAGCGCTTTTCCAGTTAGATACAGTACTACACAGGAGTACTAGCACAGCTGTATTTATTGGTTTGCTGCCCATGTCCTATTTTTGCTGAGCAGTTCGTTTTTTTTCTTATTGTATTAAAAGCTAAACAATTTTCATGATCCGAGTGCATAAAATAGTGTCGTTCTGCCGTCCTAGCAGATGCATTTTATTGCTGTTTTAGCTGTATCAAAGTTGCTTATTCCTCTTTTTGCCCTTCATTGAATTACATCATGGTAAAGCACTGCATGGAGGGAATTTATCTTCGTGTCTGTTAGAGTTTGTGTACATTAAATCTAATGTAGATAGAAAATCTATGTTGATGCATAACTCAGAGATTGTTTTCTAACCCTAACCCCATAACCCTTATTCGATTAACCATTCCTACTGTTTTTAAAGCCACGTCTGCATTCATCCGCTACTTGCAGGAAATAACAGGATCAACACAAAAAGCGAGAGGGTAATAGTCATCGTCGCTCCTTACTTTATGCACGACTGAATAGGTTTTTTTGTCTGTGGCTTTCTTCTCCGCAGGACTACACCATCACAATGTATTTCCAGCAGAGCTGGCGAGATAAGCGTTTGGCCTACGGTGAGCTGAAGCTGAACCTGACTCTGGACAACCGTGTAGCAGACCAGCTTTGGCTCCCTGACACCTACTTCCTTAACGACAAGAAGTCCTTTCTTCATGGTGTGACAGTAAAAAACCGTATGATCCGTCTGCACCCTGACGGCACGGTCTTATACGGGCTGAGGTATGAACAGTCTCTGCTTTGTGTCTCATACGTTTCTTACTATGTGCATTGATTTCACTCTCGTCTGTTGGTTTGCATCTGAGTTTCTTCTCTCCACTATGCGGCTAATCGATACGCTGTACATTTTTGGTCGTTTGGTTTCATTTTCTTCAGTTTCCAGTGCAATATGTGTCTCCTGGGTGAACCTGAACTATTTTTATACAAGTTGCAACTTAAAGAGAAGATAAAAAGGAAAAAGAATGTTAGGCCGTCAGAGAAAGAAGTGCTTTTAAATTGACACAGACTGTTTCACTAACGGATGATCGGTGTTAATTTCAAGTGCTTACTGTTGGTTTGTACTAAAATAATGTGGGTTGTGTGACTTTATGAAGAAGAGCTCTCAAGTTCCTCTAGTTACCACTAAAATGAACTCTTCGTAAACAATAAAGGGCTCAATCTCACTGTGATACACTCAGGGGCTTCGCTGCTACAGCCTTACTGTACTTATATGGATCATATGTTCTGGTGGTAAATGTTAGCAAACTTTTGTAGATAGAACAGTTTACTGACTTTATAAATCTTCTCCACTGATGATGCTGTTACACAAGCATTTAGCATTAGCCAATAATTGGTTGATGTGGATGTTGATCATCAAAAGTTGCATCGTGTTGAGTTAATATGTCCAAAGACTAAAATAGATCAGATGAACTGAACACTCTGAATTGCCCCTGTAGTGTTTTTCTTCTTCTGTTTCTACTTTTGGAAAGATTTATTAATGCAAGATGATAAAGCCACAGAAAAAAATACAGATATACAGTTAAAATGACTTTACCCCTTTATCCTAAACAGGAAGAGCACATGAAGAAAATAGATGAATGGCTTCACCAATATTTAGAAATGTAGAGCAAACACTTGGTTGAATATTAGACCAGAAAAAAAACAGGAGCACTTAATTGACGTTTTTGTTTTTGCCAACAGTAGGATGCTGCTTTCATCATTTTCCTCGAGAAAGGAAATTTTGATCTTCTTATGTAGCGAGAAAAAACAAGATCAACGCAAGTTTTCTGTCCTCTGGCAGGATGAGTTGTGAGTGATTTATTTTTGGCGACAATAAATAAACTTTTAGGGTTTATTTATAAAGTAAATAGTCTACAGAGTTCTAAGTATGACTCAGGACAAACAATAATAATACTTTAGAAGCAGACAGGTTCATTAAATCCAAAATTCATTGACCCAAAAAGGCTAAAAAAAGGTTCAAAATGCTCACCACCTTAATGTCCCAGATCGCTGTGACAAACTAGACAATTCAGTCAACAGTAAATGTGCACAGAGGGACCCATCTCAAATCCCTCAGGGACGTCTAAAAGTAGGAACGTGTCCTGAGGTTTGTTCAAACTGGGAATGGATTGCTGCTTTTCTTAACACAAGTCATTAAAATAAAGCAGTTTGATGGAGGCAAAGACGCTGGAAACGTGTTTTGTTCCGTGAATAAAAGAAGACGTCGGTGACAAGGTGTCGATCATACGAAGTGATGAATTATTAATGCAATAATCAGTATTCAGAAACTCTGAATTACTGAACTTGTACTGACACAAAGGAAGATATGATGGCAAAAGTTTTTCTTCTTTCCTTTTTATGACTGTTCACAAGGTATCAACATGGCAGAAATGCAATCTCACTGCTGCTGGAGACCAAACAATGCAAATGTCTACCGAAGATGAATCTTTTGGGTTTGTTTTTTGCCCTCAGTGACAATCGCACATGGACCTGGCAATGTAGAAATGTAATCTTGGAGCAGCATGGTGCCACTCTGAGAAGGGTCCAGAGCAGGATGAATATATTATTTGCCAGGGGAATAAGTTATCAGCAGGTATCATAGGGGCGTTTTTCAATAAAGGCCAATCGAATCACTTTATGTCTTCCCTCCTGTATGCTGCAGCTTCTCAGCTTCAACTTCAGCTCTATACTTGTGCAACAAGAATAAGTTTACATGCTTTGATATTCAAAACACAGTGTTTTTCTTCCCTATCTCTGAACACTCCATTTCAGTGCCTGTCTCTTTAAAAGCCGCCTCCCGAAAAGCCCAGTCTGCTCTCATTCGTCAGCTCTCACAGGCCGCTCACCGTGTTTGCACATCATCTTTGCGGGCATTTTAGTTGACCACTCTCCTTCTCAGTGTGTCAAATACAGCAGCTTGGTCAGTGGCCCTATGCTAAGTTTAACGCTGCTGTAGTTACCACTCTCTTATTTTAACCCAAAGCTTGATCTTATACTAAACCCAACCAAGTAGTAGTTTGGTTCCTAAACCTAACCAAGTAGTAGTTTTGGTTCCTTAACCTAACCAAATGGTAGTTTTTGTCCCTAAACCTAACCCAGTAGTAGATTTAGTTCCTAAACCTGATGAAGTGGTTGTTATGGTGCCGAAACCTGACCAAACTGCAAAAAATGTTATATCACTTACAACATTATGGGACCTATGGCTACAGGAAAATACTGAAATGAATTAAAAGGCCCTCATACATCCTACAAGCAGTTGTAAACAACATTACGAGTAAGAATTGCCCATTTGTGTAAAGGATAAATTGGCATTAATTAATAAGTAACATATAACTGTGATGGTTTCAGTGTTTGGAAGATTAAAAATATCTGCCTCCACTCGACAGAGCAGGTGGAAACGTGATCAGTTTCATGCCAAAATGGCACCAACGTTACACTGCACCACCTGATCTGAATAAACATTCCCAGCTGCTCTGCTCAGCCTGTGCACCTCAGCACATCCAGGTTCCCTCAAAAAGGACCGAGCAGGCACACGCATAGTAAAATGGACTTGTGCCAGAAGAAAATGGCATTACACCTGCATTTGCACCTCCACTGGCTTGGTGCCTGCATGAATCACAACGTTAAGACTGTTGCTGGGGACACGAGCGTCAGCCAGTCCTCCAGCATCTCGTCTTCAAGCACAGTGCACAGGGGTTTACTGTTATCATCACCCACTGCAGTAATGGTAAAATGGCAGATGGCGTCCCTTGGATCTGTCCTCCAGACCACTTTTTCAACAGCGTACGGAATATCGAAGCAATAATCTACATGCCGATGATGATTTCAGGACCTTTACAAATCCCCCTGTAAGCACGCAATTAAATGGCTTTGTTAAAATGTTCGACTTTGCTCGAGGGTTGTGTGGACATTTTGTTTACCAGAAGAGTAGATGTCGTATTCTCAGCTCAGTTCACCTCTTAAGTCTGACCATTTGAAGTTTTTGTTGTCGTCTTAAATGCATTTCCTCGTAAAGACCGCCTGTTTGAACCCGTTCCCCGCGCTACTCTCGAGCAGAGTAAAATGCAAACTGTGGACAATCACATTACACACACTGCTGCACCTGGTGCTGCGCTCTCACCTATCCACTCACTGTGAAATGTGCTGATACCAGTGTTTGTTCTTTCTTCTCGCCTTTATTTACCTTGATTCCGGGTGTTGACAGTGATTTTAGTCCAAGCCGAGCCGATCCGAGTTGATCAACCATTTTATTTTTGTGTTCGTTTTAAGAACAGGCTGACTTTCTTTCCACCGCACAACTCCGTCCTCATTTACTCGCCCACTGATCTCGTGTTGAGCGTTGAGCGGTGCGTTCGCTGTACCGGCAGTCTCTGTTCTGTGGCTGAACCGAGCGGACTGCGTCAACTTATCAGACATGTTATTTTTCTGCAAACAAAAATGTACACGTATGAAAGACGCCACAAGCATATTTGAAATGTACATGCACAACGATTTAATGTGACACAACTGTTGATAAATTGGTATATTTCAGAAATAACACTCAGAAATGAACAGTGAAAGAACTAAAATCAGATCTGATTCAGACGGTTTAATGATGCAGTTAGTTTATTGTTGACCTTATTATTGAATAAAGTTTTTGATGCATTGATAGGTATTTGGGTTAGCAGGCAGAACAGAAATCAGCACAGCTTAGTCAAAGTAGGCATTACATAAAAAAGGTACTCTACTAATACAATTTCAACTTACATTACTTGCATTCTACTTCATACTGCAGATCCGCTATCCCCTTTTAACTTCTCAGATGTTACTTTAACCGTGGGTTGGGAACTGCAAACACATTCTTGTCCCTAATTGGTCACATATGGCAGTTTGGTCTGTGGCCTTAAACTTCTGATGATGCTCTAACTTCCCTTCTAGTGTTAGTTTTGCAATAATATCTAAGATGCAACATCTAGGTTAGACTTTCAAAATAATGTTGGCTGACAAACAGGTCACATATTTTGACATGTTATGACTGTTATTAATGTGAAGTGGTGGCTTTGGTCAGGTTGAGGCAAAAAAAAACAAACTTGGTTAGGTTTAGGGAAAGATCATACTTTGGTTCTCAAGGACTCTGTACACAAACCCTGGTTTCCAGTGGGGGATGTCCAGTGTCTGACTCCTCCAACAGTCCCGATCGACTCCGACTTAGTATTTTTATTTTTTACTCTTCATACAACTGCACTAGAGGGGTAACTACAGCATCAAACTCAGCGTCGGGCCACTGACCAGGCTGCTGTATTTGACATGTTGGGAATGAGAATGGGTTGCAGTCATTTAGTCTTTTGTTGCTTGGGAAAGTTCCTAATTGACTGAAATGACCTGGAAGTATTTAAGTGGTAGCCACGATGAGAGCTGGTTGAATTCTTTAAATAAAAAAGTGCTTCAGTGCGTCATTTCTCATCTCAACTCTCTTGTAGACAGGATACACCGGACCCTCCTTTGTGAAAGGAAAGGGAAGCGATGTCATCCCACAATTCATTGCAGCTTTTAGAGTGCAGTCTGATTCTATTAGCACCGGTGCCGTCCATAATTCTACTTTACGTCCTTTCTTTAACCTCGTGACATTTTCTGTCGAGGTCAGGGAAACTTTTTAGGGACGTAATTTTTTTTACTATTTCAGCACAGCCTAGTTCCACCAACTACACCTCTAAAATACTGCACGCTTATCACCTGATGACGTAATCTATCACTGACTCGGCTGTTTCTGTGCAGACCGAGCTCTTTTAACTTTTGACATCTGAAGACTTTGAGGAAAATGCTTTTGTACTTTTATGCAAATAGGACTTTAAAAACTTTTTCAACATACGTGTCCTCAAGTAAAGGATCTACTGCCAGTGACATGTAGATGAAGTGGATTGGAGACTTATTGTCCATACGTATGCAAGAGTGTCCAATTGTTCCTGGATTGTGAGAATCATTGGAGGAATGATGGTGCATTTGAACTGTAGGTCCAAAGTTTTAATCTCACAGGGGAAACGTAATCTTGTTTTTGGGAACTTTGCCCGAATTGTCGTTTTCTTTTTTTTTGGATATACTGTAGCTGATTTTTTTTTACCCTGTGCTTCATTTTTATGTGTAGAGGAAGGATGGGGGCTGGGTCCAAAGACTGCTGAGCGGTGCAGGAGAGCATTAGTGGTGTTGCAAACAAACAAAGTCATTCCAAACATCAATATAAGAAGTCAGTGTCGGGAGAAAGTGTCCAGCAGAGCACGTTTGTCTAACTCACCAGTGAGTTGAAGGGCTGAATCATCGTTAGTGAACTCGCAATCCGGGTTTGGTGGCGTACGGGAGTCCTGAGAGCATTGAGGGCTTTGTTGAGCTAAGCTTTGGCCAGATGGTGTTTTCTCTCTTCCCATGCCTGTGAATCCGCTCTCTTGTGTTCCTGTGTTTATTAAAACCACCATGTAGTACTATGATCTCCCAGCTACCTCACGGAGAGACAGATACAAGAGTAGACTTGTGTAGGTGTCAAAACTATTGCTCACATATCTGAAAGCCTCTCGCTCCGAGCCTCTTGGATCCGCCTCCAGATCGCTTGTAGTTGCCATGTGACGCTGGCACGATGCCTAGTCTGGAAAAATGAGAGTGGCCTGTAAAAAAAATAAGGTTGGAATACACCTTTAGTTGTGCATTGAAAGTTTCTACTCCCTCAGGCCTTCCAGTAGGCGCTTTATGTTAACATCCTTGTAGGGAATGATGCTGCAGGAACAACAGCAACACGTTGATATCAGTTATACTTTGGCCTTTACTTCTTTAGAATTTGCCCATGCTGTCTCCTAAAAAATATGCAAAACAACCGATATCGCGTATCGTCTTGATCTCTACAGAGTAAACAGACTGCTGAGTGTCAGACTGCGGTGCCGGCTCAGGTCTGCTGACCGTCTCTGGTGGGAATCCTAAGTTGCTGACCTACATCTGCTGACATTTCCATATCCCGGCCCCTCGCTGTGAGCCGTCCCGACTCGTTCCTACTCGATGACGATCCTCTCCTTACTTGTTTAACTGACACACATAAAGTCAATTTTATTCATAGTGTTTTTTTCCCCTCCTCTCTGCCGAGGGGGAAAGAATTCATATCTGTCCAATACTCCGAGCTGCTGCTGCTGCTGCTGCTGCCGTGGTTTCACTGCTTCACTATACTACCGGGGGTATTGTCTTTTAAGAACTCTAACTGTGTCTTGACAGGGAATGTCTTCCTGTTCGTGATCACAGAGGACTCGGGACCTTGCTGCAGCCTGAGGTTTCAGGCAGCTCTCTCTCCACATTTTTAGTGTGTTCTACTTTCCCCTGCATGCAGTAGGATACGACTTTGGCATACATTTTTCTTCTGCTGATTTTTTTTTTAACACTATTTCACTTTTTGGGCTCAAAGTGGCTCAGTAGATCTATAAAAAGGCTGAAGTCAACACGGGTTGATGGATACCAACAGCCTCTTTCTATGAATAGTAAGATCCTAAATTAAGACGTTATCTATTGGAAGAAAAAGTTGGAACGGCGTAAATTATTTCACATTCGAAATTTCTGTTTTCCTTCTTTTCTCTTTACTGTTGGTACTAGTTTGAAGTGGCTACAGCTTAGTTGGATCAGGATTTGGCTTCAAATCTAATAACATTTGGAGGAATCTGACAGAGTTTCTGAGTTTGTCGCCTTTTTTAGTCATCAATGTTTAATCTAAATAAGAGAAATACAAAAAAGAGCAATATGTAAGATAGCTGTCATATGCCGATGCCTTGGGTTCTCTTGGGTTGGTGGTCGGCCCAACGTGCCAACCCAAAGCATCGGTATTTGACGACCTGGGAAATGAGACTTAACAATAACAATTAAAAAGCTTTTCAAGGGCTTAAATCAGCTAACTAACATATTACCCACATGCATACCAACTTCTAACCATAGTAATAATGCCGATGCTGCTCCTTTCTTTTTTGGACCTTACATACTTTGTGTCGTGGGGGCTTAAAAATGGAAGACATCTTCAAAACTCGTACAGAGATGACATTTTGCCACAGCTGCCCCATCACTTTCTCTGAGACATGTTTAAAAGACATGTGAATCCAGAACAGATTTATTGATAAAGGTTACGATATTGAGACACTATCAGCTTCATCAAGAACTGTTGTTTCTTTGTGGTTAAGTAAAGTCTGTAAAGAATCCAACTGTGTGAAGACATTTCTCCATGTATATATTTTTTGCCAATTTCTTCATGTAAAAAATGAGCAAGATTTTTTATTCCATGTCTGTAAACTGGCCAAATATATCTGCAAACAATTAAATCATTCCTCATGTTGCCTGTTTGGGATTACAAACATGTGAAAGGATGCGTAGACGACAGAGAGTCGCAGGAAATCCCCCCACGGTATCCAAATCATACCTATTTATTCGTATCAGCCACTGAAGGAAAAACAACGCTTCTCTTCAGCGATTTGCCTGAGAAATCATGATTGCCAAGTGACCTTTCCTATTAATGTAATTAGGCATGATGTTATCTCCTCACAGTGTGCAGCGGCGGCAGCCCCGCTGTCCGCTCAGAGCGGCGGAGCACTGCGAGGCAGCGGGGAGGTGCCATAACAGCCGAGCGGAGCAGAATGCAGTTTGAGCAGCTTTATGCTTGTGCAGCAGAATTCAGCTCAGTGTCATTGTGAATAATAAATACATAGCTGTCACACATTTTGTTTATGTGTGTTATTTTCTTTACCCTTCTGGTGCCTCCTGCTATCACGGAGCCCAGAGGCCCCCCACATGTGTTTTAATCGGGCCCCAATCGGCTTGAGCGGAACATATTTTGTTTTCCAATTACCTGCCGACAGCACGCTGTTCACCCCACCATGACCAATTTACAAAACTCAGAGTTCGAGCAGTATATTTCCAATGCATACAGCTTATTATCTACTGTATTGCTAATTCTGGGTTCTGCCTTGTTCCGGGTACAGTGGTTGTGCACATCAATGTAAAAACTACAGACTGTAGCAGCAGCGGTGGCGGCGTTGACTTTAACATGATTAATAATGTATCCAAATGTGCTTTAAAGGGCAGCGCTACACATTACTGTCATCAGGCTCCAACATACACACACGGGGACGTACATGCCGCGTATCAAACTTTCCCCCCGTGAACGTGCCGGTGGCTTCTGACACAGAGATGATGAGCTGAAAATTAATTTTTCTATTCCACTCACACAGGAGGGCAGTAAGCGAATGAACGCTGGTACGACGAACACATAGCAGCTGGTATGAACAGCAGAAATGTAATTACTAAAATGTGCTGCACCGGTAAATATCTCAGTTAAATGCCAGGGACCCCTACATGTGTAATTTGTAGCCAAAGCTGTTTTCCTGGGCTACTGGATTTATTGACTTTAATAAACTGCTATGCATACATCTCTGCTGAAGCTAGCTGGCAGAAATGCATATCTGGGAAACGAGCAATAAATAACGTACATTGACAAAGTTGCAGATGCTGGGCAGTCGGTGATCCACGTAAAAGGAAATACGTCTCCAGACCACAGAGCACTTTGAGAGTCTCTGGAAATCCTGAAAAATAGTCAAATAAAAACCAATCTCTTCCAACATGCTCCCCCCAGTCCGTCCTGTGTCACGTGCACTCAGGCAACGTCTCGAGCTCCAATGAGCCTTGAAAGGTTACGGTTAACTTCATGTTCCTGAAGTTAAGGAACAGGAATGTGCTACACATATACACACATTCAAACGCATCAGGATGCATGCAGTGTTCTCACAATAGCACACAGATAAAAGGTGAACTTGACTTTGAAAAACTGACTTTGAAATTGCAGCGTGAGTAAGTGGTGGTTCATCACATGTTCAATGTGTCAGTCATTATCTACTCACCCTCATGGCGACGGGAAGTCTGGTGAAGTTTTCGAGTCCACTAATCATTCCCTGGAGCAGCCTGAAGAAGTTCTCCCCGTCGTCCCACGTCTTCTTCAGTTGTTTTTTTAGTAGAATGCTGCAACGCTGTTTTGCTGTGAAGCTCCAGGAATCTTTTTTGGACTACAAAACTATTCTCAACTTTTTACTTGCAAAAGGGCGAGTAAGAAAATGACTGAATTCTCATGTTTGTGTGAGCTTAACCTTTCCCTTCATTTGTGGGGAAAGAAATTCAGATAATTATTTGTTTCTGCCTTAAAGATATCGCTTAATTCCCTATTGTGTTTATGTCTTTTCTCTGTAGAATAACCACCACAGCTGCTTGCATGATGGACTTGAGGAGGTACCCTCTGGATGAACAGAACTGCACCCTGGAGATTGAAAGCTGTAAGTGACGCAAACGAAAATAATTCTTTCTCTGTCTCGCACAACAAAAACCGTCACCAAAATTATATTTCACTTCTCTCTCATTAGTCTTCCCTCCCTTGTGTATTTAAGTCTGTGTCTTTTTCTCTATCTCTGTCAGTTCATCTGTTTTTCAGTCCAATGTGTCTCCTTGTGCTATTTTCTTCATGGTGTTATTGGTCTGCATCTGCTCCTTGCGTGTCCGCAGTGTTTTTTGTTGCCTTTTTGTCGCCTACCATTTATTGGATTTTTTATTTTTTGGGATTCTGGCTATGGAACATGCCCTCCTCACTGCCGATGCATTTGGGTCCTCGCGTTTTGCAAACCGTAAGAGAGACGAGGCACCTGAGAAGTCACATCCTTTGGACTGTCGCGGAGAAAAGAAATCCACAGTCAAAATGCTTTAATTTAGATAAATCAATATCCAGGAGAAAAATGTGCTGGTGGTGTAATTAAAAATTGTATTTGCTTGATCATTTTCATTGACCACTCCATCAGTCAACCCACCTGTTCAATAAACCGCATATTTGTGGTTCTCGCTGTTCAAGATAAAAGTGCAAAGTGTTTCCCCCTCGGGGACATCAGCGTGCAATGAAATACAGATACGCCGTGAATTAAAAAGTCGCAGGAATATCTGCTGTTTACGCTCACGCAATGCTCTGCGCTCGTGGGAGTCATGCACATTAACCATCAGTTTGATTGATTAGGCAGGCAGTTGTTTCAATTTCATGGACAATGTCACATTTCCTTACCCTATAACCCCAGAGAGAGATTTAATGGTAATGAATCCTGGTCCCTTAGTGAGTGTAATGCCATCCAGGTCTGGACGTCGGGTAGCAGAATGTGAAATGTGGTTACACTTCCCGGACTGAGAAATTGCTCTGCAGTGAATGCATACTGGCCTATTGACATAAATCTACTGCTGTGGTCACTTTCAATTGGACTGCCAGTTGGGAATGTGTGGGAGCAGCCATACCAAGTGACACATGTTAATAAATATTCATGAAGGTAGTAATGCATGCAGTGATATAACGCCATGGAAGTCTGGACGGTGCCTTGTGTGATTGCAGGTCGGGAAAACAACAGATTTAAATCTTAGGCGGCGAGGTTTTTTGTTTTAGTGCCGTCTTTTTTTGCTGCATGGTCTTTGTATGTCTTATATGTATGTGTGTGTGTGTGTGTGTAGGAAATACTGATGGTTGAACAAGTCAGCGATGTTGTGCTCATCACACAGACAGTTTCATTTAAATGTTTGTTATATATAAAATGTATTATTTCCCTAGTGTTACACATCGCTCTCGTCCATATGCTGTCATGGCAACTGAAAATCGGTCGCTTGTCTAGTGCAGACGAGAGTCGGTCAAAACACCCAGTTTTACTTATTCTAGAAGTTCCTTATTGTTTGCAAGCAAGAGTCGCACATCAGCAGCACGTAGACGATGACTGAATAGAGGCGGTTGCTCCTCATCCGCTATAATAATAGAAAACAATACACACAACATATTACATATGATCTCATTCAAGACACTATTCTACTCATCTCCACCTCCGCCTCATGATACACATAAATGTTCTTGTACACTTTAACCATTGTTGTGTGTCTTATATCAATCTAAGGTCAAAACACTTGTACACAGAAGATGCTTCACAAACCCCCGTCAGGATGAATGTTAACTTTTCAAGGCACATCATACCACATACAATACACAAATTCATCCACTCACACTCTGCGACAGACGCAGAAACAAGATTTCACTTTACATAAATAAAAATGTTACATCTACGGTTGTTACAAACCTATCAAAATAATAAGGGACGTTAGAGAATTTCCCTCACTCACTTTAATAGAGAAATAAACATGCAAATTATAGAAAGCGCACTTTTACTGGGGACGGACATCTGTGCTGTTTTTGCAGGGGGCTCATAATTAAACAGCTGAAGAGTGTTCAGGTAAAAATAGAATACGCCGAATAAATAAGAGAAAAAAAATGTTGTTGTTTGTGCCCAAAAGGAAATCAGAACTGCAAAAAGACATATTTTTAGCGAGGCTTAACTCTGAATGGCTTTAACGGAGCGTAATTGTGTGATTTGAATTTGTCCTCTCTCTGAATGTGCCCTGACCTCCACACAGACGGATACACCACAGACGACATCGTGTTCTTCTGGCAAGGAGGGGACAACGCCGTGACGGGCGTTGACAAGCTAGAGTTACCTCAGTTCTCCATCGTGGAGCTCCGCTTGGTGTCCAGGGAGGTCAGGTTTACTACAGGTAAGACTGGTATACGAATAATGCCATATAATAATGATGCAGGTCTAATTTGAGCTGAAGTGTCTGCTGCTTGGTGGACTTATTGCTCATAAGCCAGTGGTGCAGTATTTTATCTGCTTTTTTAAAGGGTGCATCATTCAGATATTAACATAGACCTACATAGACGGGTTGGCACCACATGTACATCCTGTTTTAATGATCAGAGAGGCTGATTTTAGTTATTTTAATCATTTCCATGCACACAGTAACGTCACGGCAGTAAATATCATGGCACATTTAAACAGCAAAAGGAAAACTGAAGTTATAAACTTGACAGGACAGAGGAAACTCTGCAGAGGAAACAGAATCAAACTTTCAGCTCCTTAAATAAAATTTTGAGGCAGCTCTGGATTTATCCGGAGGGTTGCTGCCTTATTCCAAACAACTGGACTATATGAATCTGAACTGTGTTTATTTTACAGTTTGGACATGTAGATGAACATTGATTAACACTAAGTCCTGACCGACTGTATAAAGATGACTGAAGACAAGTTGACGAAAACAAAAACCCTAAAAAAAAACAAAAGTGACGTGTGAAGTAACAGAAATGAATAATCTTGTTTCAGTTGAACCAGCTCCCCTATAAACAACCTTCCTATTGTTAAAAAGGAAAACAAAGGAGATATTTACCGGTAATTCTCACGTTCGGGTCTAATCAAATCTACGAACCTTTTGTCGCCTTCATTAATCTAGAATGTGCTTGGGAGTTCTCAGGCGTTTGCCTCCGACTTGATGAAGTATGTATTCTCAGGTATTGATTCATTAAAAGATTTAGAGGAACCTGGAGATGATGAGGTCATTCATCATTGTGTGTTCTCCATGGCAAATGGCCTTTGTAGATTAAAACCATCACGCTTATCTGTAGCCTTCTTTCTCTGGTGACATGTCGCAAATAAAACTGAAGCTCGGACACAAAGAATGGGATTTAACTATATTTAGAGAAATTTGTATTGTCTCCTGCCTTGTAAATATAAAGCTCTAGCTGAAGCACTTGATGTTTATATTCCCGTTCGCATCAGCATTGTATTGTGGTGGCTGTTTAAATTAAAGTGCAGTCAAAAGACCAATTAATGTCTTGGCACAGCCGGCTGTGTGCAATAGAATGACTCGCCGCCTCGCATCCACATACTGTACTGTATGTCCCCCCCTTCCTCTTTTAGTGTAAAGGCATGAGTTGCAATTATGCACCTCTAAAATGCCCTTTTTGCTAATGTTTAGAGGACAGAGAAAAGTGCGAAAGAAAAGCAGAGCGGCTCGCTGTGACAACTCTCAGAGGGATGCTGGAGCTGCCTGCTGAGATAGGGGGTTGCAGAAAAATCTGCCGTGTTTGCGACTTTCTGCCATGTTTAATTGGAATCGAACTCGTCCCTGGAAAGGAATCCATCGCTTTGGGGAAATTAAGTGCTCCATCCGAACAAATGGAGAAATGACTACCCCGCGCGTTGTCAAAGTGCAGACTTTGGAACTCTTAAGTTGTGCCAACGTTTTCTCTCCTTTTTTTTTTTTTTTTTCTCCCCTCTGATGGGTTTTTTTTTTCACTCTGTCCTGCTCTCTTTTTTCCAAACTATCGCCCCATCCCTTTCTCCTCACAGGTTCATATCCAAGGCTTTCGCTGAGTTTCAGGATTAAGAGGAACATTGGATATTTCATCCTGCAGACATACATGCCCTCCATCTTGATCACCATCCTCTCCTGGGTCTCCTTCTGGATCAATTACGATGCCTCTGCAGCTCGGGTGGCCCTGGGTAAGAACACAGCCCCCGCTGCATTATAAAACTTCTACCTGTCTCCATTTAAATCCAGTGATTATCACAGGAACTAACAGCAGGTTTAATGTCGCCGTGCAGATAAAACCAACTTCTTACCATCAACTTAATTTTGACTCAGTGAAAAAACGTCAGTATCCCAGTTTCCTGTGCTCATTTATAGTCTGTTCTGTCGCTGGGATGTGCAAACACAGAAACACTGATGTACATGCTGATAATGTGGAGGGATGAGTAGTACGTACATGTGCTATGAGTAAGGCTGAGAGACACGCTTACTCATAATATTATAAATGTGTCCCAGTTACCTTAAAGTCGTGCACAGAATGTCACAGTATCCAACGAGACTTTGTTACAACGTCATTGTGTTTGTGACGCTGATGAAATCTGACAAATTCACATTTACTGCAATGAAACGTTAGCTTGAATTTCATCAAAATTTTACTTACATCTTGATAAGGCATACGTGTTGTTTGTTCCTGGTTTTAAAGACTGCATTCCAGTTGTTACTTGTACTAAAGTTATTGACCTGAACTCTTCTTCTATCACTGAACTGCAGTCATGTTGTTTAAAAATGAATCTTCCTCTTCCTGACGATGAACTCTCTGTTTCCTGTGTGTGTGCTGCTGTGCTCAGGTGTGACTACGGTGCTTACCATGACAACAATTAACACCCACCTTAGGGAGACTCTCCCAAAGATTCCGTATGTGAAAGCCATCGACGTCTACCTCATGGGCTGTTTTGTGTTTGTGTTCCTGGCCCTGCTCGAATATGCCTTTGTAAATTACGTGTTCTTTGGCCGGGGCCCTGCGCAACAGAAGAAAATCAACGAGCGGCTGAACAAAGTCAACAACGAGCGCACGAGATACGAAGAGAAGCGCCTGAGGGAACAGGTTTGCATCCTCATCTGCTATCTCTCCAGTAGTCTCCGTGTCAGTCAGAGTTCAAGCACGAAAACGGCAACATGTTCTGCACATTTCTAGCTGTAGTCATTTTATCCAAAGACACACACGCGGTATTCCCTGAAGTAATCTTCCAGGAGCATACTAATGCCACCGCGGCCCACTATGCATTCACCCACCATCATCCATCGCTTCCCCCTCGAGCGACTGACGGCTTTTTATCGAGCATAGCCCTCTTTCATCGAGATAGCGATTCATCTAGCTCAACAGTGGTGTTAAACATTCTCATTTCTTATTTAGGTTGTTGTCTATGTTTATGCTGTAGGCTTCATTCATTCTCACTCTGCTACCTCTGTGTTATAACACAAGTGGACACGACATGAAAACGAATAAAAGAGAAGTCGTTTACGCTTTGACAATTTGGCCCTGGCAGATTGATTCAGACTGAATGAAGCCCCTCCCCCTTTCCTCGTTTCTGTGTGTGTGAAGTACTAAATGCTAATTTCTTAAAAGTTGTTCCTGTTAACTCGATGTCTTAATGCATTGTTGTAATTTTTAAAGGAAAATGTGCTTATTTGCCGGAATCTTTATAGCCATTTTAATGTTCTCTTCATTTTTTCTTTCACATTGCAAGGACTCCATTTCCGCGCCGTTTCAAACCAACACCTTCAGGTCATTTACACAGCGAAGAAATCTGTATCTCGAGGAACAAAGAAAAGTTGGGGTACATGTATTTAGAAATCATATCAGCTGTAGGCCAGCCTTCACAGTATAGCCAGATGATTAAGTTGCTAAGAGATGTCTGTTTAAAGAAACTCTTTGTTAACTATTTATGTTGCATGCAAGAAATGACGTTCCATATCATCCCTACATTTTGCTTTAGCTTGACAGCTTTGGGGGACGGGAGGGGGGTTAATATAAGTTTCACTCTTAAGGGGAATTTGGGGGCTACTCCTCGACGCGTTGGCGATCACTGACTCCGGTGTCTTTCGTCCTTCTCCTCGCAGGTGGATGCGTACGGAAACATCCTCCTCACCACGCTGGAGATGAACAACGAAGTGATGCCTTCTGACGTGGGGAGCAGCGTCAGTGACTCTCGGAATTCAGTCATGTCCTTCGACAGCTCCGGGGTCCAATTCAGGAAGCCCATGGCGCCCCGAGACGGCTTCAGCCACCACTCGCTGGACCGGAGCGCCATGCGGAGCCGGGCCAACTGTCGGCTACGGCGACGCTCCTCCAAGCTCAAGTTGAAAATCCCAAACCTGTCAGATGTTAGCACCATTGACAAGTGGTCCCGGGTCATTTTCCCCATCACCTTTGGATTTTTCAACCTAATCTACTGGTTGTACTATGTGAATTGATGTGCATCCCACTAGGAATCATGGGCCATATTTTGAGAGCACATTAAATTGGCTTTGATACAGTTCCAAAATATGTATACACATATACAAGTTGAACATATGTATATGCATATTTCTATATATTATATTTATATATACACATGTGAAATCCGAAGGACCTTTCTGCTGTACAAAGTATTAATAGGATGACTTGAATGTTTAAGAAATAATTGTGAGCGAAGAATTTCAAGGCTTTGAGTTTCTTTTTTTTTTTTCTCCTGAAAGAAACAAAAACAACAAACGAACAAACAAACTAACAAACAAACACGAGATCCCGCCAGGGGGTTTTTGGAACTAAAGACTGCATGATATTTTTGCTAAAAAAGAAAACGAGAAAAAAGAGAGAGGTGAAAAGCTCCTGGGAGAGAAAAGATGTCTCAGAGTCCCATCGAACTTTTTATTGATACTTATTGTGATCAAAAAAAAAAAAATCCTCTACTGCAGCTCATGAAATCAGTGGTGGCTCGTCTGTTCAGGCATCAGCTGAGTGAGATCCTTGACACCCCTCCAATCCCCTCCCCCCAAAAACCCCCAATCCCCTCCCCCAACCCCTCATTCGCCCATGGGCACGGAAATCTCCGGTTCTACTATGTACAGCAACCTTGTTTGGATTATGTGTTGTTCCTTGGGTTTTTTGAAGTGATATCGTTCTCTTTATCAGACATCAGCTCTGGGTTCCTCCCCCCCGGTGGTCTCCACGAGAAGGAGGGGGGGGGGCCGCGTGGATGGGATGTTTGACCGCCGCCGCCGCAGAGTCAACGCAAAACTTGTATTCCTTTTTTCTCTTCTCATGTTATTTTTAGAAACATGTCCTTTTTGGGGGAGGGAGGGCGGAGGGGTCTTTTTCATTATGGTTACAAACAAAGTGCTGATTATTGTAGATATGATTTTGTCTTGAAAAATACTGTGATTTCAGAGAGTGTCAGAACATGTTCTAGAGCTTAGGGCATTACGAGAT
>CAEMYA010000028.1:1103972-1155429 GCA_903131615.1 Diplodus sargus
AAATTTTGGGGGGGGAGGGGGTGGGTGTGGGGGGCGGGCGTCGCTTTTGTGATTCGTTTGAAAATGATTCCACAGTGAAAAAATGTGAGGACGTGTATATTCAAAAAGAGTCAACATATCAGCCCACAGTTTGACCAGTTGTCATTCAGTATACAAGTGTTTTCTTTGTTTGTCGAGCATTCTTCAGTGTTGGGAGTTTTTTATGAGGGGAAGGATTTATTTGATAGTTGACAGGGGGTAAGAAGAAGAAGAAGACGCAGGGGGGAGACGGTTTCAGCATTTTACAAACTCATTTGGCGCCGTTACACATAAACACTCCGATACCCTGAAACATCAGTCTAATCAGTGATGCATGATTCTTTAGGGCCGGAGAAAATGTGCAACAAGTAGCCATGAATTGACATGATGACCTATAATTCATCTGAGTTATTGTTTACTTTTTCCTATAGCGCTCACATACGCTGCATCTCCAGTGCTCAGGTTAATTCACAAAGGAAAAAAGTACTTTAAAATATATATATATATATAATATATATATTAGACAGGATAATCAAACCTTTTTTTAGGTATTGAAATCCACCAAATAAAAGTAAAAGGTGCAGTATGTAAGAATTGGCCACCTCTTGAATTCATATTCCAAACAGCACCAGAGTAACTGCTAGCTATAGCTACTGTTAGCTAGTTAGCTAGTTAGCTCAGTTAGCGGTCGGACGAGCCGGTGCTAACTGGTTAGCACGCTAGCTTTGGAAGATATCTCTTTTACACAACAACGTCTCTGACATGACGTTCTGGCATTCTTTCATCATTTTAGTTGTTTTTTGGAAAACGTCAAATAAAAATTCTTACATAAAGCACCTTTTAAAGAAATAAAGTAAGATCCAGATGGACTGTGGACTTGGTGAGGAAGACGAGAAGAGAGAGCAAAAAAAATCCTCGACTGCCTGTTTTCAGCTCCAGCTGTAGTGTAGATCAGCATCCTCCTCTGTGTTGTCTTCCCTTCAGGCACTCACAAGGCACGGAGCAAATCTACCATCGTGCCCTGTAGCAAAAAAAAAAATAAAGAAAAGTGATTGGCTCATTAGACGACGCAGCGCAGTGTGGTCCCCGAGAAACATACAAATGCACAAAAAAGAGGGGGGAAATTGTCATTCACAGATCCATGGGGGCAAGAGGAAGATGGCAGGGCTGCAGGAGCTTTCAGTTTATCATCAGAAACATCCCCTCTGGAAAGGTGTAGCGCGCGCCGCATGTCTTCAAAAAAGGAACGCTGACGAGAAACCAATTTGTCTCCGTAAGTCATCGTGAAGTTTGTACAGTGACGTGACCCGAGCTGTGATCAGAGTTAAGTATTTTCTTTTCGTTTTAAATCTTATGCATCATCGTCGTCATTGTGCTGTAGAAGATAAAAAGAAAGAAAAAAATACATCCGGTTGTCCACAAAGATATACAGGAAGTTGTCTAAGGTGGGGGAGAGGAGCAGGAAGACGTACCGAGCCAAGGTTTAATGTTTCCGTCTGCAGCTGAACAATCTGTTGTTTGTCTCTCAGTCAACTGTGAGGTCCAAAGGATTTCTCGACCAAAACATAGTGATTTTACTCTTAAATGTGAAAAGGGAGGTTAAGTTGTTGTTATTTATGAGAGAGTCAACAAGTGCCAAAATGAACTTAAAGTAGCAGTGAATATCGTGAGAAAAATGGCCTTTGGGAGCAGGTTCTGTTGTGTTATATAGAGAATACATATTCAGTATTATACTGTGACTGGTAAGAGTAACGGCTAAAATAAAAAAAAAGGTGGTATATGTTATCGTGCACAAATACGGAGTTCTTTCAAAAGTTGCCAAATGGATGTGAGTTGAGACTGAAAACAGTAGCATCAGTTGTTTCAACATGCAGTCGTCACACCTCGGTATAGAAAGCCCAATACCAGTTTTTAAAGCGTTCTCCACCGATTATATTGGACTCCTAAAAAGCTGTTGCACTCATGAGAAGGGTTCAAACTGATGCAACAGAACCAGAGATATTGGGTGCATTCATAAAATCAACCTGATGCTCGACACTAAAAATGACTTAACGGATAAACTGTGAAAATAATGGGCAACGGAAAAAAACTCGCCTATTGACACGTGTACTATAATACAAATGTAGCGCCTCTTGTGCAAGAGCTCGTCGACAGTGAGCTATTCTACCGTAACGTTACGCCTTTTGAAAATAAGTTTTAGAAATGCAGGCTACTAGCTTGCAGTTAGCATTAGCTACACACACAAACAGCCCAATGTTCTCTTATTTATTGTTTTGGTTGGTGTGCCAATCAGTCCGCAGTCGGTACATTTAGCGAGTGGCTACGTACAAACACACCCTTTGTCTTTGTTAGTCCACGTATTCACCTAAATTGGGGGCTCGTTAAGCTGTGTTCAGACCAAGCGAGATGACGCTGTGTCACTGACGTTCCCGTTGCTGATGTCCGGACTTTCATGAACAGCAATGGAGGAGAGGATATTAATCAGTAATCATAGCCGTTTGTGGACACCTAGATAACACATCTTGTCCAAGACGGGACAAACTAAAGGCGCCACTGTGGAGGTAGAAAGTTTGACTACCTGGTAAGTTTTGGAAATACGTCTCAGCACAGCACAGCATAGCTTTCATCCGAAAGACCTGACGAAGCATGAATTCAGGCTTTTAGACAACATTTTTACCAAATCTATATCTCTCCTCACGACCTGTAGACAGAACATTGGTGTGTGAAATCGGTGGAGTCCACTTTAATTCGTCCCTGCAATTCTAACATGAAAACTGTTTTTCATTTGATGCGTCTCATGTTAGATTTCAGGGGGTATTCGGGCACTTTTGAGGTGGCATCACATTCATGTGTCAGCTAAACCTTGTCCTTTTTTGAAACTATAAAGGAAGGTGGTAGAAGTTGGTGGATAATGAATGCGAGTTCATTGAAATGTTAGGCTTTACAGAGTGTATTTGCTTTATTGATTTAGTTTGTTTCTTTTGTTTTGCATCATTTCATCCCAGTTTGCACACTTAACAGCTTGTCAAACTGTTACAAGGCAATATGATGGATCTCTACTAAGAGTTGAGTCAGACTGTGACGCCAGAGGATACTATTTTGTTCCGGTGCGAGATGAGCACATACTGTTTGTAAAAAAAAAAAAATGTGGGACTTACGGCAACTTTAAGTGTTATTTTTAACCAAATCAATGGATCGTGTTTGACCGGAAAAGAAGACTAATCCATCTACTCTGTGGTTTCAATGAAATGCACTTAAATTTTGTAACGCAAAAAAAATTCGTTCAGGTCAATTTCAGCTCCCAGAAATGAATACGAACATGCCTATTCAGGTGTTAATTATTAGTTGATCTTTAATGAACTCCAAGAAAAAAAACATTAGCAGCCCTTGCATGCTCGCGGTAAACATCACTCATTTCACTCAGTAACATGTATTACCTGCTTTTCTGGACATGAAATCAGCACATTCATCCCAAAAGCTGTGAGGATCTTCTGTTCTATGCTTTTTTTTTTTTCCTTTTAGGATATTTGCTTCTACAAGAGAGAAAAATAGATTTTCTTTTTTTTGACACATATGTTCAAGGAGTAGAGGAGGAGGAGAAAAAAAGTGTTGAACTGATTTCAATGTGAATTTTCTTGCCTCTAGTGTATATGTGTAATTACATGTGAATTGTACTGTAAATATGATATCTTTCACTTAATAGTTCTTAATGCATGAACAAAAAACATGGCAGTTCGTAATACCAGCTAGCCTCACTGCTAATGGCATGGACAGCTTCTCTAGCATTGGCATACTTCTGCAAACGAAACCTAAAAAATGAAACACAAGAAATACACGGTGTGGACAAAATAATGGAGAAATCGATGCAAAGTCCTCTCGCAGTGACGGAGTTTCCTGGTGGCTCTGAGCTTGAATTGGTTCACCTTTTTTTAAGGCTAACGCTAATGCTGTCGAAGATTCCTAAAAAAACAAATATTACAGTATGCCTTGGTTCACTGTCAGCGGGGATGGGATGGGATGGGATGGTGGCCCCATTTACCGTATCCTAGCTTAGTATTTACGGGAGATTTCAGCACAGTTTTAGCTGCAGTGTTTACCTCAGTCATTGTTCATGAATCTGCTAGAAAAAAAAAAAAAGAAGAAGGGCACGATCGGCTAGCTGGCTTATAGAGGCTAGAGGAGCGGGATAGCCTTAAGAAGGCGAGAGGGATGTTCTTTCCTGCTCCTCAATAAGACAGTCATGTGTGCCCTTGAGCAAGGTACTTAGCCAATTGCCCTAGTGCAGCTGCTCACTCGCTAACAATAGAAGTCTGTGCGGGCTAGCTCCCAGAAGTAAATATCTTTAGCTACGTTAAGGGGAATTCACGGAAAATTTGCTCCCTGGATAAAAGTAAAGATAGAAAAACAGCTCCACTAATGGCCCGCGGTCCTGCACAAGTCAATTACACCCAGAATTATAGTGTGATGATCATGACATTTTTTTGTTGACTCCGGGCTCCAAATGTCGGAGTGTTTCATCAAGCGATGGGCTGAACCTGTGAACACAAAACTGTAGTGCGACTTGAGAATAGCAACTAAAAAAAAAAGGGCGGATCACGACCGTGCAAGACGATCTCATCCACCAAACACCAGAACGAGGCTGACACACTCCTCACTGTTGGACGAACTTTCGCTGGGCGCGTTCATTATTTTGTATGCACCTTGTAGGTTTTGTTTTGCATGACCTGAGTTTTGGAAGGTTTTTATTTTCATCTATTTTGAACTCCACGCCATCTGATTCATCTCCACGGCCAGGAAAAAGAAAGATCCAGTGTTTACATGCTCAAATTGCACTTGTTTTACAGCCAGCTCTATAAAAAATCTTTGTGAAACAAACTGTTCGAAAAAAAAGAAAAAAAAAAAACTGGAAGGAAAATGTCAAGGACGTGCATCGTGTGATTCACGCGAGTCACGGATACGTCCTTCTATACAATGTATTTACTGTAAATCACGCAATTTGGAATAGATGCACCAAGTGCATGCTGTAGTTTTATCAGGTTCAGCATAAGCATTGACATCAGTCGCCCTTCAACTACAAAAGGATGTAAAGGATGCTCACCAGTAGCATCTGAACGTAAGCCATGTGATTGCACACTGAGTGGGTGTTCCCTGTATTTTTCTCTTTAATAAGTTGCCTCTGGTTATGGTCTGTTGTCGATTACTGTATGATGATCCTTGCAAGAAGCTGTGCTGATTCCCAGTTACACACATCAGTATACCGCCCTCTTTGGAAAGAAGCATACCAGGGAGACTTTCTCATGTTTAACCAGTAGGTAAGAAAGATTTTCCAACACTTTGTAAGAAAAAAAACGTAAACAAAAAAATTGGCAACTAAAAAGAAAGAAAACCCACTAAAAAAAACCAACAGCCCATTTATTTTTCAGTATGAATTAGTAACTGATTTTATTCATTTCTGTGTTCATTTTCTGATTTACTGTATCTGTTGCATTTGTTATGGATTGTTATTCTTACTGTTGTTGTTGTTTTATCATACGAAGGAAAATGTAATTCATCTGATATACTGGCACTGGAAGAAAAAATGCATTTGGTTTTTTGTACTGTAATTGTTTTTGTTCACATTGGGCGCTTATTCGATTCAGTTGTTTAATAAGGTGTTTGGTTTCATTCGGAGTACGAGGACTCATGGAATCGACATTTGTGTAGTATGAAGTTGTATTTTTTTTGTCAGTGCAAAATTAATGTTATAGTGTCAATCAGCTTTTTTAGGTGTTTGAACAAAATGTGTTTTTTACAAATACAAGGTGTTCAAGTATGTGGTATCAAAAGGGTTATCATTCAAACAACAGACTTTTTACAAATAAAGGCTTATACAGTAAAGAAAAACGTAATGTCTTTTCATTTGCCCTTTGAGGACTAATTCAACGTCGTTTAAATTTTTTCCGCCAATTTATTGTTATGCTATTAGTCCCCAAAAGGTAAATAGCGCACGATGTTGCAGGACGAGAGGACAAAAATCAGGTACTCGCCGTCGCTTTTGCAGGTTGTTGTCAGAGATCTCGCCTCGTAGTCGGTGTAAAGGACTGTTGGATACGAAGACAGTCTAAAAGCAAAAATTTAAGACGAGCACCTTCTTTTAATTTGGCGACAAAAACATTGCACTTTTATGAGAATATACCTTCTTACCTTTTTTCCTGAATAAAGACGCAAAGTGACTCCTGTTGACACGTGTAGTATTTGCCCCCCGTTTTGAATTCAGGAACTATTAACACTAATACAACGTAAAATATATTCTCCATACATGTAGATCTAATATTAACATGATAGGTTCTTTATTCACTATTTGTGTCACCTTGTGATTACATCGATATAAGAAGCTGAAACGGGCTTATGTTTAAATTAGTGTCATATTCATATGCATTGAAATATTAATATATTAATAATGAACTTGCAATGAATTACTGAATATATCAAACAACGTATTCACAAGCAAAAAACACCCTAACGTTCCTTTTTATCCACTAATAGCTATATGTAAAATATCTTCAGAATAATAGCAAAAATGATATATTGGCATGTATTGTCAAATAACCTGTTCTCACTCCCAACACATATGGCAGCCTGGTCAGTGCGCTTCTAAGTTTGAGTCTGGTGTCCCTCTGGCCTCACTTCTTAAAGTGCCCAGTATAAAGAGCAAGAAAAGTCCAAGATGGAGGATGGTTGAGTGGGTCATACAGTGAACATTCAAGTAGTAACAAGTAGCCTAAGTTTTGGCCTAATCCCAACCAAACCACGACCGCTGAATGTCACACTGGACGTTGTCCATAACGTATCGTGCTAAATTGACTGCGGAGTCCATTCGCGTGCAAAACTGATGCCAGAGGAGCAGGTGGAGCGTCATGATTTAGGCCACTGGCTCGTGGTTGCAGTCAAGACCCACAAACCCAAGTCATGATCAAAACCAGAGTGTCGAGACCGAGACAAGACAAATAAGACTTTGAGGAACTTTGAGGGACCAACTCACAATTAAACTGATCTAATCCACATTTACATACAAACACCCACAGAAGACAAGTTGAAACTCCTCTTTTATTGCCATATATACTGAATGTGTGTGTATGTATGAGTGCATCATGAGAAATGTCTTGATAAAATAATCACAAAGCATCGCAGGATTATTTTTATGTGTGGGACTTTGAGCAAACTAATACAAACACAAAGGAGCTGAAATCAACATGAACATCTTTATTCAATTCTCCTTTTCTATGTTTTTACCGTCCAACTAACACAATACGACTTCTTGTGCGAGCATCGTTTGCAAGGTTTCCCGTGTGACTCTTGTCTACCATCAGACAAATTTAGTGATATCCCTGCAGTTGAGTAAAAAAAGAGTAAACTGCGTTACCAAGCTGCCGTATCTGAAGACTGGGGAGTAAGAACATATTGGTCAAACCTGAACCCCTAATTTCCATAGTTCAATATATGCTTGTTCTGTATTTTATTTTACATTGTTGGCAAATATAACCTGAGTAAAAATTACATACTGTTGTTCAGGATGGATAAAGTAACTTTCTGACCCTTCTGGGTTCTACAAAGCAATAATTTATTTGTTTTAGTCCAGGGGACGTTTGCTGTTGTACCTCTTTTGTCCTCTGGTGAAGGACACGATGCTATTTTTGGTGGTGCATTTTTATTTATTTATTTTTATCCTGTTTTGGATGCACTCTTGGCCTGAACCACGGCAAATGTTTCTGCGGTGAAGGTGAAGAGAACGGCCTCTGAATGTGACCGCACCCTGAGCGCAGAGAACAGTAATGATCCAGGGAGACATTTTGAAATATTATGTCGCACGTTTGCCTCTGAGCGCTAAGGAAACAACGTATTGCCGTCCGACGCAGCTCACTGATGTATATATAGATTCAAAGCAGAGGTGGTGTTGGGGGGCTTTTTTTTAACGACCTCTGCACCAACTTTTTAGTTTTTTGCGCATGAAGCAACAACCTGATTAAAAGCACAATCTATGCTCATGAATATACCAACAGTCACACCCACCACCAAACCCTATAACATCTGATCCCTCACGTACACTATACAAATGGATGGCGGGGGAGTTCACATGTTCACCTGGATGTCCACTGGGTCCTCCAGGTTCCTCCCACCGTCCAAAGACATGGAGCTTGGGCCCACTGGAGACTCCAAATTGCCGGCAGGTGTGAACCTGAGTGCGAATGTGTCTCTCTACATGTGTGTTGACTATGTGATAGACTGGCAACGTGTCCATGCCTCATGTCCACTGCATGCTGGGATGGATTCCAGCCCCTCAGCAACCCCCCTCAGCGGTATAAGCAGTGCAGAAAATGGATGGCTGGTCGGACTCTGCGCGTCAAATTCAATGCATACCAGAGTGTGTTGTTAATCGGAAATTGATGGCTTTAAATAGTCATCAGTTCCAGGATTCATTAACGATTTTTGAGCAGTGACATCCCCAGACACTCATGCTTCAATGTCGTCAGGAGCGGGACCCGGGGCCACGTGTGGTCGGTGCACATGCATACAAATGACACGCGCAGGTCGGCAGGCAACATTTATAACCCATTATACAGAGTAAATGTTGGGTATTTACATTTTTGAGCAAACCACAGATATGTTGAATTTCTCTTTGAGGCAACTTGACGCTTCTTTAGGTTCACTTTTCAATTTAATGCTGCGGCAGCGCCGTGCTCATGGTCTGGTAAGGTGTCCCCTGACTGTATGACATGTATATATATAAATATGGTGTGTACAAATTGAAGATAAAACTGTGTTATATAACCTACAATGTTGATTCAGTATAATCATATTAGAATCACAGGAGAAGACTCTACAGCCATGCTCGCAGCTCTGTGGTGTTTTGAGCTAAGCGCTAACATCAATGACAATGCTAGCATGCTGATATTTGACAGGTTAAGCATATCAGCATGCCGACATTTGATAATTACCACCAAACACAAAGTAGTTTTGCAGGTTTTCTATCATAAACCGAAGTTTTGTGGACAGAATTTAACTTTTGACCACCAAAGCTGTCGATGATTTCAAATTTGCTGTTGCCGTCGCAGTCAAGAGAGCCCAAAAAAGGGTAATATACATTCCAGTGAACCAAATGGAAATCAGACAGTACGTAATTTATTCTGCCTGTTCTTCTTCTTCTTCGCAGAGGACATCAGTTGAGTAGGCGGCTCTGCAATGTGGCCCAGGACACATGTCTGCATGCAGCGCCAAAAGAATGTGGCAGCGAGCGGCCGAGACCACCTCTGAATGTGAGCTGAGCGAGCTGATATTAAATGCATCTTCAGTTTGGGGTGTTCTCACACCTCTACTTAGAGCTGTCCACTTGTGATCCAGTCACTCAGGATGTATGTTGCTATTAAATGATATTGCGACAACGCAAAGTTTAGCAATTTGACTTAAATTGTGGTTAAGACACATACAACTGCGACATTTCGTCTTGTTTTGTGGTTTTGCTGTCAAAACTGGTTTCACATGTTTCTGTATGATAAAATAGCCACATACAAGCAAGCCGATCAGAGTGACGTCTCACTGAAAACAAATACCGATCACCTGATAATCTTGTCAAGGGATGCTCGATGCCGGCCAGTAGGCCTTTTGTTTTCTGACTCGTCGCAGTAGGAAAAGCACAGGTGTTAATCACAACAGTAACAACTGCTGTGTTCCATTCAAGTGTCCCAGTAGTTCATGACAGCGTGACAGTGAGCCGGCACGCACAGCCAAATGGAATCCGGCCATTATTCATGTTGTTAATCACGCCTGTCCCTTTCCTGCTGTGACAAAATGTCTATCGGTGAAGCATAATGATTATATTGTTTTGTCTGTTACATTAAAATGAAGACAAGGACCGGACACCAAACAACTGAACAACCATCTGTGGACAAAAAAAAGAAAAGACGGATTAATGATGTTCAACTTGAAATGCCAAATATTCAGATCTTGGTTTTAAGGAATACAAAAAAAGAATTTGTTCAGCTTATTTTGTGTTAGCTGGCAGCCGGATAGCAGCTGTATGTCTGACCTCCAACATGCAGAACAGCCACCTACAGTAGGAAGCCATTAAAATAATAGCAATACAGGAAACCTTGCTCTTGTTTTTCACCCACTTCTGCCTTTTTCTGCTCTATATCACTCCTTTTTAGAGACATAGCAGTTTTACTATAAATAATGCACAGGGGCAAAAAAGGGAAACGCAGCAGCGTAGTTAAAGGAGAGAGAGTCATTCTTTAAGTTCCCAGTGTGGACAGTATATACAGTAGTATGAGCCAGTGGACGCTATATAACAGCACGAAATGTAGGTGAAGATGTAGCGTCACAACTGGTACAGCATGTCGTCAAACTCAGGAGTTTGTGTTTTAGAGCTGTTTCTCAACACAGAACACAAAAAATACTACTGTATACTCTGTGAAAACATCACATGTGAAATGTACCTTCTTGAATATTTTCACATGTAGATTTAAATTTTAAGACGTGACAAGAAAATGATTTCAGTGTGACTGATTGACATTTTCACATGTTGGCCTAAAGAACATACATTAATATTTAATTGCTGTTGTTCCACTTCTAGATTAGAAATTCCACATTTTTTTAACAGACTTTCAGATACCGGCCAATCCGTACATGTGAACAAATATTTTAACATAACAGAATAAATAAATAATGCCACAAGTGAAGCAGAAGTGATTTGCTTCAGTATGTTTGAATGAAACCTTCAGAGATTGACATGTTGACTCGTGTTTACGCACAGTTTGCTTATTCCCCACATGTAGTTGGAGTTTAAACACGTGGAAACAAAACATGGCACGCAGAGTAAGATGAGCTTTGCCTCTTCACATGTAAATTCAACACGTTCAGTCATTTTCACGTGATCTTAAATGTTATCAAGTAAAAAATGAAATGTCACATTATTAGAACTGATTGGCTTTTTCACATATGAAATTTACATTTTTAAAAGTGAATTACTTAACAGTTTGGCTTTTTTCCCACACATTCTGATAGTTGATGGTAGGTTAGGATTAAATTCTTACGGTAGGAAGGAAACAACAGAACATTTAGTGAAATGAATTATTTAAATATGATATTGAACTACAGTATGCTCTTACACACCATGTATTTAAAAAATCTCTGGTGTCAAACAATTGATCAGACGCAGCAATCACTCTTTTTCTTAAGCTTCTCATAAGAAGAGTTACTGCCAGAATTTACACATATTAACAAGACTGATTTGAAGTAAGACGTCAAATATTGATTCCAAAGAATGATAAACGTCAAACAGATAACCAGGGCGACCTTCAGATACAGAATCGATGCCACTAATATGCAAGCGGGTCATTAAAAAAGCTCATGTTTGTCTGGAGTTTACTGTGACAACATCACCAATAGAGACTCAGTAATGGAGCTTCAGATTAATGATCTGATCTGATCACCATGCTGTAATTCTTTAAAACAGATTCAAGTCGAAGTTAAGATGCACCAGATCGACTTCTTCTTACTGTAAGCGGTCGATAGGTTTGTCGCCAGTCACATTTCGCTGGTCGTCTGAGCTCTTTTGTTGTCGTTGTCGTTGTGTGTTTGACATATTTCATGGTGGTTATCCTCCTCCGGTTGTGTGACCTGTGTAATGATCCTCTTCCCGGCGCGTTCATCCTTCAGATACAAGGCAGATTTAATGCACAGGTTTGTCTCACCTAATTGATTTCTTTTAATTTACTCTCTGTCGCCTCTGCCGAGCACTTTCGACAGTTGATTACGCCGCTAAGAGAGTTCACCTTGAGAGGAGCTAAGGTATATAAATAATCTGTGCAAGGATGCAAAGAGATCAACCTATATTAAGTCACGATCAAATTATACCTTTTGCAACTCATCACCGAGCACTGTAATCAGCAGCTGGAAAACAATGTCAAAACAAGGATGTATACTACGAAATGCAACTACTACTAAATGCTACGTTTGCCTCTCAGTGCACGACGGTTTTGGCGGGATGTCTCTTGTCTGTATTCTCGCCCTTCTTCGCGTGGATTTGCGCTCTCCACATCGGAGTGCATAGCTCCGTTGAGAAGACGGCTACGGAGTCGGTGAAGTAGCTCGGCAAAATGCGCCTTCCATTTCTGCGTTCTATTGTCAGCACTCCATATAAAAACATAAAATATTGAAAGGGTCCATTAACATGGGTCGGGAATTGATGGCTGTTCCTCTGTGGGGGGAAAAAAAACACTGAAAGTGGTCAAAAAAGCAATGAATGCTTTGGCTTTGTGGCCCTGAATGGCTGCTTGTCCTTTGCTGCCACTGAAGTGTTTTTAATAAATTGTTCTTAAACGATTCCAACCGATGCATTAAAGGTGACCTGAAGTCTTTATGGAGCATGACAAATTAATTCTAATGCAAAGATAAAATATATTACATAAACAAAGGCATATTACTGTAGACTTGACAACACTGTTGTCCTGATTCAGGGAAAAGATCTGCAGTGTTCCAGAGATTTACCGTAGCTGATTTCTTCCCGGATCGTCTGGCTAGATAATGTCCGCTAAAATCATCAATTATTCACTCAACAAACAGATAAATCTGCTGTCGGTTTACCCCCCAAACAAGGATCACAAATTCTCTCAGCATCTTTGACATGATAGAAATGTCAAGCAGCAGCAGCAGCAGCAGCAGCAGCAGCAGCAGCGCGGCGTGTGTCCATCTCTTTTTCCCTTCTTACAGGATGTTCATCTATGTGTTGCCATGGAGTTCTTGTTTGGGGGTTGAGAAAAGAGAGTGAAGAGATGAAGACGAGTGGAAACATAATGTGTCTAATAAAATATTAAGACATATCTCTTTTATGCAACGTGGCCAAGGCTGCAACCACTAAACCCCCCCCCATCCCCCCCGAGGGGCATCATGTAGAAAATCTTAGGGTATAGCGGAAGAGGCGGAAAAGTCTGGTGGTGGTGGTGGTGGAGTAGTCAAAGGTGAGATTATACTTATATACATACGTGCGAAAACAGAAAATATAGACACTGCATAATGAATGAAACCACACATAGTGTCTTTGTCAAAGGCAAATTTCACAATTAACTGTGGCTGTGTTTGAGATCATCACTGCCCCTCAACATTTGCATTATCCCATGAATATCATCAGCACACATAATCTCATTTCAAGACAATATTGGCTTAATCCCATTTCCATGTGGGCCCATCATGCCCCTCACAACAGAGTATCAAGGGGTATTGGTACGTGATACGTCATCAGCAGTCGTGGTGTTAATGTAAACAGATGTGACGAAACATTTTCCAATATGCCATCTACAACTGGCAATTCTGGTATCATTACAATGCCATTTATCTGATGGAGATATTAAAAAAAAAGAGCATGGACACTTGCAATCTGTTTGTGCTATCAATCAAGACATCAAATAAAAAAGATAACGCTTCAGTGGCCACTAGCAGCAATTTATAGGCTAAAATTAGCAACCTCAGCTAGCTTCCAATAGCAGTCTGGCTGCTAAAAACAGCCATAAGAATCATAATTTGAGCTAGAAAACCCTGATCTCAGTGCTCTGAAAAGGTCGAGTTAAACACCTGGTTGTATCATTAGTAGGCAGGTTGTGTTAGTCTAGTAGAAAGGTGGTTTTGAGTCATAAGGGGGAACACATATCAGCAGGGGAACACACTTTGACGTAACACCAGAGCTCTCTCCACTGACTGAATGCCGGTTTGCTCACTCTTGTTTTGTTTCTGTCACTCCCCCTCTTTGCCTTCTTGTCCTCCTCCATCAGCTGGGTTCTTTTTCTTTTGCAATGTAAAGTTTCCACAGTTATTCCGGTTTTTCCACCGATACCGTAGGATAGCCACAGGGGTATTCCTGTTTTGGTGCTGCCTTCATGTTTTCAAGAAACATCCAGAAATATTCTATTGCACAGTGAGAGAGAGATGTATAAAGGTGGTGTCATCTGTATACATATATTTCTCTGTTCAATCAGTAAATTTACTTCAGAAGCAAAAAAGTTGTCTATAGATCTACTCACGCGGCGGCCATTTTCCTCCAACATAATGTCGGGGTGGGAAACTTGAATGCTTGGGTAACGTAGAATAAAGTCTTATGAATGTAGGTGATCTGACAAATTGTTGTCGTTTTACTGCCTAAAAGATGATGGGTAGTGAAAATCTGGAGGGTACGTTCAGCCATATTTCAAGGTAAAGCAACATAACAACAAACTATTTGTTCGCTCATGTTAGCATCAAACAGCTGCCGAGCTAATGTCACCGTTTGATTACATTCTGTGTGTTTCCCTTCCAGATTTAGACAAATGTCTCCAAGATGTGTGTTGATATTTCTGAATCAATTTTACGCCTTTTCCTGATTGTATCTTAACGTTAGCTAGAATACACTTGAATGCTAACGCTAGCTGTTGTCTAATGGAAGAAATACGCACCAATGGCTCTCTGCATAAAAGTATCCATTTGACTTTACAGTTGCAAATCAATCAAGTACAGGTGAAATGAAAACAATTAGTCAGATTGCCTACGTTTATAAAACCTGCACCCTGTTAACGCCGCAGTACGACAATTGAGGTTCCCACGTTAAGTTTAATATTAGTAGAAAATGGCTGCAATATCATCATTTGCAATCAAACGGATGGAATAACAATGTCATGTTAGCTAGTTTGCTACCGAGACATAAGCAAACTAGTAGCCGATAAAGAAGATAAACATTCGACATTGAAAAGTCCAACAGTCCTCATAACCGGAACACTTCGCCCTCTGGTATTTTTTATTAGACATACAGAAAGTCACCGCGAGTATCACTTGAAAACACAAACTTCCTCCAGCCAAGTGAAATCCTTCAGTTAAATCTTTATTGAGATCACAAGTCAAACACATAAAATCAGACTTTTCTGGCGAATCTCAACAGCAGGCTTCTCAATTTATTTTGGCATTTTCCCTGGATTGAAGTCAGTCACTGAAGGACAGATTTTAGATGATCAAAAATGCCATTAGACAAAGTGGATATGGGAACATAATGTGTCTCAGGGAGGCTTAATGTTTCTCTTAGCCAATAAGGGTCAGCTATGTGCTTGCTCCTTTTTTTATTTATTTATTTTTACTGCGGGCTCTTTATGAAAGTTATATCTTAAATGCAGCACTGAAAGGCTGTCAATTAGACTGTTTGCTGATATAACCTCCCTCCCTTCCTCTGGCCGTTGTTTCTTGCTTTTATCCTTGGACAATTTGTGATAGGTCACCTTCTCTGTGTTTCCAAAGATAACAAACATATCAGGAGATGTTGCCTCCGACTATCAGTGTCTCCCTTGTTTTGTTTTTTAGGTTTATTTGCACAATTGTGTCATTCTCTGTGAAAGCGCCGTTTCATGTGTGCATTTGATGCCGATGTGAGCTGATAGTTCAGTGTCACTGCTTTCAATGCCAAGAAAGGAGAGAACGCAATGCAAAGGAGACCTTTTACTCCTGAGTGCGTCGGAGGGTGTTTTCACACCTCCGTTTGTGGTCGTGTGTTCTTGTTCTCGCATTATAATTTGGTTTCGTACCATCCCTGTGTTTTTTAAAAAGCTTGGTGCATGTAGGGACGATAAAGTATAAAGTCGGGCTAAATGTCTGGCCCTAGATTTTTTGCAGTTGAGAGCAGGAGAGGAGGGTGAGGGGGAGTGAGGCCGGAGTGGGGCGCTCTCAGCTCTGTTGCCAACGGCTGCCTGGCGCTCCCCTCACCCCATCAACACAGTCATGCACACAGAAACACACACAGAAATACACAGAAACACACACAGAAACACTCCACATCTAACAGCCTGGCCTGCCATCTGGTGGCCGACTTCTGAGCTGCATCTCTTGTCTTCCTCATGGCAGCTACAGCATCTCGACCAAACCACAGCGCCAACAGATAACATATATGCATAGATGACTGCATTAATCGACTGATACATGATTAAATGCTGTTGTTATAACCTAAAAGATCCCCTCAGACAGGTCCGTCAAACAGGAAAGGAAAAACACCACACCTCAAATGTGTACTCACTCTCTCTGAGCCAAAGCTCTGACTCACACCTCCTCGCAGTCTGTTGACAGGGAAACACTGGTTGTAGTGGGCGGATGAATAAGTCTGTGTGGAGGTATTACACTGAAGCCTGCTGGAGGTTTGAGGCCCAGCAAACTTCAGCTCACTGTGCGAGACAGCTCCCTCCACGTTTGTGCTCGCTGGGGGGCGGATTCGTCATCGGCCCTCCAAAACTCACACTCAAAGTAGTAACTGAGGAGTCATTAATGTGATGGTGATATGATTGAGGCTAAGTATGCTGTGCTAAGAGGGTGAATTAATCAGATAATGACTACAGTCTTTCAGACATGGGCGGATTGATCCCCGAAGTGTTGGTACTACCAATATAGATAGATAGATAGATAGATAGATAGAGCCTCAATTTTACCTTGTGTCTCGTGCTAATTAGCAAATATTAGCATGCTAGCATGCTAATCTTAAAACATGATAGATATGTAAGGATTTTTGGAGGATAATCTGGAAAGTTTCAACCAACAACCCTTTCAAAAACGTTTCTATTTTAACTCCAGCACTGTATTACCTTTTTAACGTTAGCGTGTTAAAATGAGCACCATAACCATGCTAGCATGTTGTTATTGGCAGCTAGCTAAGTTTTAACGACCTTAACTGACCCACTTATTGAAACACACGGTTACCTTGGGTAAACTTGTGGATTCTTCCGGGTTTGAACATTGTTGGAAACATTTGGGACATTTTTTTATTACATATTATACTTTAAAGAAAAAGAGAAAGTCAGCAAGAAAATATTTTTACATAGCTGTTTGTTAGTAGTTTCATTCACATTATAATGACAGAACATGTTGTCTACTGTCCTCATACAGTGAATTTTAAAGGTGATAATTTTCTATTTTGGTAAAAAATTGTGTAAACCATAAATGTAGATCGTAGAACATAAATATGAAACTAAAACTTTGCACACCAAATGACAAAAAAATGTTGAAATGTCAGATTAAGAAAGTTTTCTGGTGCGATGAACAAGTCTGAATGTATAATCAACATTTCCAACATATAACCAATAGTCCGGTTTTGGTTTTCCCAACTCGACTTCATGGAATCAGAACAAAATGCAACATTCATTCACCCCCTTCTCATCACATATTTACTCATGCTGGCAACTCGATTCTTCATAAATCTTTCTCGGTCTTGGTTTCTGATGAGTTGTTCGTGAGTCACGCTGTTGATTTCATTTATTCAAAGACTGCCTCACGCTGTTCTGCCCGAGCTGCCGACACATGTTGTTCTGTTCAGGCGAAAGTCTTGACATCGTCTCGCTTCCCAACCTATCGCGGAAGTGTCCTCTGGATAATGAGCTCCCCACGCCTCCCCACACCGCCCGCTGCCTCCCTCCATCACCCCTCCAGTCACCCCTGATCAACAGTTTTCACGTTGTTAATCACTTATGTCAGCTTCTGGTAATTATAGACAATTAATCATGTGTGATTCACTGTCTCTCTCTCTCTCCAGCAGCATTGTGCTCGACGCCGTGTGAGCGAGAACGACAGAGGTGAAACTGCCTTTATTAAGTAAGCAGCAGCAGGGAGTGAACTCCCCAATGATAAGCTGCATGTTGCAGTGCTTTGGCTTACACTTCCTTGAGGCGAGCGATAAAGGCCAGGTGGAGATTAAATTACATTAATTCCGTCGCCAAAAGCCCTGACCCAGAATGACTTACAAGACAAGGAGGACGGAGTGATGAGCTGTGGTGAAACTACTGCAAAGCACTGAAAAATGCATTAACCATCGGTGTCGCAGCACACTGTGGTCCATAACCTGCCGTGTAAAGTCAACAACCTTTAACCCACTGCGTCAAAGAAAAGGAAAAAGGCGAAACACAAGAAACAATCTGAGGAGAGAATGACTTCATACTGGTGAAAACTTCTGTCCATGTAGCTAGGTCATGTTTAAATCTTGAAATAAGGACTTTCTACAGCAGAGTAATAACTTAAAATGATTAGCTACATAAAATATTATGGTAAGTAGGTGATAACATTTAAGATTTATTTGAAATTAAGACAATAATTTCTTAATAATGTGCTGAAAATAACCCAAACAAGATATGATAAGAATAACCTGCTATTTATTTTTCCAACAAGAGGTTAATAAATATCTGCTGATACATTTCAGAAAACTGTTGAGTTGTTGCAGCTCCAGTTTCTATGTAACTTCTGCAGGTTAATAAACTGAGTTTTATCTTTTTCAACCATTTAACATTCTCACCAAGACCACTTTCAGCAGATCAGTCCAACTTTGGAACAATTTTTCTAAGAGTCCATTTTCATTAGCTACCGTGAGTCGCTAAATACCAAAAGATACGACTTTGTAATCAAGAAGCCAATTGACTGTCTCTCCTGCCTGTGGAGGCTTCTCCTCACACAACTCAAGTTAAACGTCATTATGTTTATATTCTGAGATAACAATGCATTTCAGAATGTTGGTTGTTGAATTGGTGAGAATTTAATGACCTGTAGAAGTGACAGAAACTAGTTGGGAACTTAAAATCGCCTGATCGACCAGTTGGAAGTTTCCTGGAAATGCATGAAAGAAATTACCGGCTATTTATTCACTACTTATTGGAAAATAGCAGAATGTTATCATTAAATAATACTGGGGTACATTTCGATCAATTTTAGCGTAATTGTTGTGGCAATTTACAAGAAATGTAATGGTTTTTTTGGGTTTTTTTTTTTGCATTCTTTATTTTAATCACTTAAAAAATTAAGGGTTAAGGTAAAAAAACACAACTTTCAGTGGAAAGTTACTAAATACCAGTGGACTATTCAATTAAATGAATTAATTCTACATATTTATGACCAATTTAAGAATATACCTTGAATTGGAAAAACCCTGTAAACGTCGTCATCGCTTCAGCTAACTTCCTGTCCGTGTTGCAGTTAGCGGTTAGCAGGAGCCTCTCACGAGTTCTCTGTCCTGATTGGATAAAGTAGGCAGGGATACCAGAAAATGTCTTGGTGGTGGAGACACTTGGGTTACTGACCAAACACTCAATGACTACTGTTGGGGAAAAAGACATATTTAACACTTATTTTAATAAAAACATCACTTACAGCAGCTAGTAAACAAGAGAATCCGTTGGTATCATTTCTTGGCGAGCACAAATAGGCTCTGTATCGTATCGTAGGTGAATGCTTTCCGTCTTCTTTCTTTTTTCATCTGCCCCCACCCAAAACTATTAAAGGCTGTTTTTGTTTTTTGAAAAATAACAGAATCTACACACCCAGTCTGGCAAACATGGATATGCAAACACTGTGTTATCAACGCGTACAGTTATCAGCCAGTCCATTAACAGGGCTGACTGTAACCTTGCCTGTGATACTCTCGACTCTCTTCCGGGGCTGCTTGTAACAGTCGGTGCTGTACGGCTGAGAGTTCAGAAGCTCTGTGAGTTCAGTCCAGTGAAGATGTTCTCCTCGCTGCCATTGTTGGTGCTTATAAGCATAATAGGTAACTACTTCTTCTAATGGCTTGTTTTGTTTTGTGTTTCATGGCGCTTCAAGACAAGAGCGTTGACAAACTTTTCTTGTAACGTGGTGTCGTTTTTTGTCAGGATGTGTGGAGATGATCACAGTCAGCACTCCACATAAATATGTCAACGTTACGGCGGGTGGAAGCGTCCTGCTCCAGTGTGCGTTTGTCACCATTGATCAGACCACCGGCCTCCTCATCCAGTGGGACTTCGTTTCAAGGTCCGACATGACGCCACAGCAGGTAGACACGCACACTCAGAGCTCTGAGGCACTTCTGAAGTGCTCGGATTTTTTAAACTAAGTAAAATTACCAGCTGGATCAGGATTTAGTGACTTCCTTCATCAGGTAGAAAGTGAGATAGAACATAATATTTCCTAGAGGACAAAGCGGCTCCTTTGTCTCTAGATTTGGTTGAAGTCCAGCAGCTCAGCGTGTTTGTTCAGTGACTGCACAAGGCTTTGAGTGGTACTGTAAAGACTTCAGTCATTTCAGTGCTTCTTTCAAGTTTGCAAATACAGGAGAGGCATGTTGCTGTTTGAACCTAATTATTTAAAAAAGCGGCAGAGCAGTTGGACTCACACCGGGCGGTGTGATATCTCATGAAAGAGCTCAACATTTTTCAAAGATATTAAAAAAAATCACTTGTATTTATTTATTCATTTTTTTAAAAAGTTGCATCTGGTGCGCGCTCTCACACGGGTTCCCTCCTTTTTTGTCCGGTGTGGCGCCCAACCGTTCGGGTCACACCTCACTGAGTCAACAAAGGCTGACAAGTCAGATAAAAGCTAATTTAGTATAAAACACCCTCCTGAATAATGAGTGTGATTATTGTTTAGGTTTTTTTAAATGAATTCAACAGGATGAATAATGTGCTAATCTGCTGCCAGAGGTAATCAAGTTACTTTTTCAAATGAATAGAATTTATGTAACTTCATTAGAAGTCATTAATTGAGGCCCTGAGGACAACTTTAACTTAGATTTTCACCAGCACAAGGTCAAGGACATATATGTATGATTATCATCCTGTTTTTAATGATAAATGCCAAATGTTTCTTTTTTCTGGCAATGCTAAAATAAAATGCTTTTGAGTAATTGTTAGAGTTCTGACCATCATAATGTGAATACAGCACAGCTCTCCGATCAGTGTGTGTGGGAGTGTGAATGTTATTTTCTGTATATTTATATAAACGGTGCAATATGTAAGATTTTAGTTGGATCATGCGAATATTAGCTAAAATGATCAACATGTATGTGGAGATATAAAAGTTTTGACATTGTGATGAGTTGATGTTAGCATGCTAACCAGCTAGTCCGGCCTTTCCAGGGTCAAAAGCCTGATATTGGTGTGAACAATATCGAGTGTCTTCATTGTGTTTCACATGTTGCCATGTGCCTCCAGGTGTATTACTATCAGTCAGGAAAAGAAATTATCCCAGATGAATACAAGAGCAGGCTGCAGCCGCCGTCGTCTCCCGCCACAACCAGGAACGCCTCAATAATAATCAGCAACATGCAGTCATCAGACGCTGGAGTCTACACCTGCGATGTCCACAACATCCCTGACGTGGACGGACAGACTCAGGTCAACATCATGGTGAATGTCCTCGGTAAGTTCTGTTTACTCTGATAAACATGTTAAATACAAAACATGAAACGCTCTCAGTCAAAACGGAAGAATCAGGTAGTGTGGGATCATGGGAGGTGTTCAAATCCATGACATGACTACGTGACTCAGGGAGAAGCGTTCATGGGCGAAGTGACATTGTGTTCAGTCACGTTCAGCAACCTGCTTCCTTTTCTCTCAACAGGCGACCGAATGAAATGCACCATTACCTTCAGAATAAAGGATTTCTCCTGGTTTTAACACTGTTGGAAACATTTGGCAATGAAATATAGAACAAAAACTAGCTGTTTTTATTGTTAGACATTTTGAACAAAAACATTTGACATATCAATCATTAAAGGAAAGTTTGCAGATGAAGGAGCTTTGAATATTTTGCAAATATTCAGGCTACTTTAAAAGTCAAGAGAATTGAGTGAGAATGAATATAATCTGTAAACATCAGTCTTGATCTAATCAGGCGAGATAATCAGTAACTGTGAGAGTGTGTAGTGGGAGAGTTCTCAACGCCGGGACACACCCATCAGCAGTATCGGCTGAATATTTGAACTTAAGGTAGAAAAGCAGAAGCTGTGGATCGTGACTGTATCAGCATTGTGCTCTGATGTTCTGCTTTTAAACTAACCAATAATTCTGACAGAGGAAAGAAACCTGGCGCTGCGTGTTCAGCCATTATTCTCCTGCTCGTACAGGTGTGGCCACCTGAAAAGGGAGAGCCAGTTCAAAATCAGCCTGTGTGAATTACTGCATGTAAAAACTGTAATCAGAGAAACGGTGCTTTGCTTTTCAAAGAGCTGTCTGAGATCACTGTATCCGTCATCAGTGCTGCAACACTAACACATCTATTAAAACAGTGGCCCTGAATGGTGCGATTAAGGGGAATCAAATTCGGTTTGAATCCGCTCCATTCACCGAGTTACCATGCAGGAGGACAACCACACAGGCCTCGGTATCCTCCTCACTAGTTTCCATGGTTACTGCAGCAGTCTCCTCATTGTCAGTGTGGGAAATTAGAGTAGGACTGTGACTGCATCCTTGTGCTGCATACAGAATATACATCAGCATCTGCTGCACACACTTCATGAAGAATGTTTGCATACATGCCATATGAATATGTATGGCTGCTCTCGCGCTGATTACCCACAGATGAAAGATTTGTTTTATCATCACTGCATTACAGAAGAGTGAGCAGTCGATTGTATAATCACCGCTATCAGGAAAACACAGTAGATATTAAAAAAAAATATGTGTATCTGATCTAAAAAAGCCCGACGATTAGTGGAGAGGCTCCGTGAAATGTTACAGAAAGGATTCAGTCAGGAGCAGAGAGCTGTGAGTCCTGCCTCACGATGACTAATGGAAAGACATGTGACCTCCTGTTTGATTAACAATAAGCAAACGATCCGCCATTTTAACTCTTAAACAAGATGCACACGTTATCTTCTCCCCTGCTTGGTAACAGCCTTCATGAATGAATGATTAATCTTAAGTTTAACAATGAAATGCTTCATAAACCATTTATAAAACAAAATGTTTATTGCAAAGCTGCAACTGATGTTGATAATATTTTGTAAATGGTTAATAAGGACTGTGTAGTTCTGATTATTTATAAAGCATTTCATTGTTTGTTAACAGTGAAATAACTATTAACTAAAGTTTAATTAGTTGTAAATGTACCTTTTATTGATGACGGCTGTTATAAAAAGTAATAAACCTCGATCTTGATGTGACCGGTTTCTAAATAAGCAAAGTGTGGTTTAAATAATTATTATTATATTATCATTATAGCAATAATTCTTAAGTTGTGATTACACTTTCTTCCGAGTGTGTTTTCTAAAGGATCTGCTGTGATAAAGACACAATTCTGTGCAAATAAACAATCAGTTGGCACCGTTAACACACATGATTTAGTCTTTGACCAATCAGATTGTTCTTGCTGCGTGATGTGTGAGATAATCAAAGTCCTGTTAATAAGGATCATTTTGCTCCTCAGCCAGTTAAATCTGAGGTATAAAACATCACATGAAACCAGCCGGCATCATAAGTAATCATGCAAATAATAGATGTGGCAGCATTTTGTTAATGGCCACAAGGTGGAGCTGTTGGAACTCTGCTTTATTATGTGATGCACTGTTGCAGAACTCTAAGAACATATAGGTGATAATACTGTTGTATTTTTACTGAAGTGGGACTTTTGTTTGAAGTATGTCGTCCACCACAGTCTGTCAGTATAATCACACTGGCTGGAGTAAACTATCAGTGACTGACAGAGCCATGGAAAGTGCGTACTACATAATATATTCTATATATTTACATATATCTACATATTTTAATGACCCACAAACTTCAAATTCTGTAACCCGACCTCCCAGGAAAGCTGATCAATTCACTCCAAAGCTCATGCTGAAATGATTTGATGTAATGCATTAAAAAGTATTTAGCAGATGAGTCACCCAATAAACTGACGCCTTCTTCCTGTTGTGGTGTTTTTTTCCAGAGAGGCCCTCTTCTCCGTACTGCTCCGTCCACGGTGATGTGGAGTCGGGTCACCTGGTCACTCTGACCTGCCACAGCGAGAGTGGGAGCCCTCAGCCCAAGTACACCTGGATCAGACTGGATCAGGCCAAGACGAGGAGGCCCGTCCTGGGCAGAGGTGAGGGCTGCATGATATACTCACTAAGCTCCAATCATATGACAACTGCAGCTGTGTCAGAGCCAAAGTAGAGCTGTTTAAAACTAATTTATTTTATTGACAATCAGAAAAAAAACACTGACTGTGAGAATCAGGAAACGGATGACTATTGTTAGTATTCAGTATGCACTTACATAGATGTACCATTTACTTTTACTCCTCCTTTTGGAACAAGTAGCTACATTTATTGGCAAAAAATAGTTTTGATGGTGAAGTAGCCATACACAGTATCACACACTTTTACTCAAGTGCTATTTGTCTGGGTAACTTTTATAATATTTTGAACAATATCTTTACTTTTACTCAAGTATGATTTTTGATGTACACTGGGTATTTACTGTTAACACGTACGCACACATCCTTTCATAACACTGTGTGTGTACTTTGTTTCCGCAGCAACCACGACCGGAATCCTGGAAATCCAAAACATCTCCCAGTTTGAGTTCGGGGAGTACCAGTGCAACGCTACAAACGCTGTGGGATTTGCAGTTTGCACCGTAGAGCTGAACCCCGGTGTGTTCGTAGTTTCCTGTTACTGAAAATATGTACAAATATGTACGACAAAAAATACTTTCTAAAGGCCATCATTGATAAATATAGTATTCATAGTAAATATCCCACAGTTAAACAATGAAATCCTTCATAAACAATTCATTCAGCAGTTTCATTCATTTACAAAGTAGTGATTACAATCAACAATTGCTTACACAGAATTTAATTGTTTGATAACAGTTTTATAACAAACTCTACATTTAATATTTATTTATGATGGTTATTATAAAGCACTACAACCCCCAAAACACTTAAAATGCTCCTTTAACGGATGTGAAAATGTCTTGTTTTGTGCAGATGTGTCAGATGGAGTGATTGCTGCCGCTGTGATCGGCGCGTTGTTCGGCTTCGTCCTGATCCTGCTGGTCGTGTGGTTCATCACTCACTTCGTGAAGAAGCACAAGTACAGAGCGGTGAAAGCGGCCGAGGGCAACGAGATGAAGTGAGACTGAGGCCTCCTGAGCGTCGTTTCATCTCATCATCATGTCATTCTTTGAGTTTTGTGACTTTCAACTCTCTCTCCGTCCACCAGGAGGAGCGCTCCGCGGGCCCAGGGAGCTTCTGACGGCGTTCCCGTGGCNNNNGGAGCCAAAAAAAAAAAAAAAAACAAACAGCTGGAGCGACGTCAGAGCAACAGGAAGTCCGTGATGTTCAGGCTTCAACATGCGTCATCCTCAAAGGGAATCAGTGGGACGGAGATAATGTTTGAAGATTGAAGTGTTTTCTGAATCAGGAGAGTTTCTGTGCTTATTATTGATCGAATCTTTAACTGCTTTTTTTTTTCATGTGACTCTTTATTTCTACTTAAAATTGGCTTAAATGTAGACACAATGTTTTAGTGCTTTTTAGAGCTTTTACATGACATTTATGTAGACGAGATATTCCATTTTTTTGTCATATACAATGACCTTTTTTTTTTAATAAAGAAAGACATTATTGTGTTTAAAAAGCCTTCACTCAATTTTCAGTCTTCAGTTATCAGGATATTACAATTGGCTCCCAGGTCGATGCAAACGTGTTTGAAGTGTAACTATTTTATGTAAAAACCTGATTCAATAAAAGAATGTGTTTTCCAGTCGCTGAGTCATGGAGCTCTTTCCTGTCCGGACCATAAATATCAGGTGTCATCTAGGTGGCAGCAAAACACACACAGAAGCTTCACACTGTGATGCTCGAGCTTTCATTCAGGTTCGAGGCCCTGAGGTCTCCATGGAGATTTCATTGTGTGGGTTTCTTTGGTGATATCAGATAATATTAAAAGCTGAGTGACGTGAAATCAAACTGACCTATCGAGTACTGTGACACGAGCCCTACTGTCCTCCGTTAAAGAGAAGACTGAAGAGTCAGATGCTCTTTTCCTATGGACTCTCCTTCAAAATAAGAGTTCACCTCTCAGCATCTTGGCTTGTGCACATGTGCATTCTTCATATAATTCACCAATTTTCAGTTTTGTATCACTTTATAAAAGATTAAGAGGGTAACTGTGGTGACAGCTTGCAGGAGGATGAGTAAAAAAGGAGGAATCACTGCCACAGATGAATTACTCATCATTTTTGTATTTCACCATAAATAAATGAGAATGTTAACAGCCAAATCTATAAACGCAACACAAAACAACCCTGCTGTCTCTCTGCCAGCGCCGCAGTTGTTTGATTATTCAACACCTTCAATATGTTTCCTGTAGGAAAGCTGGTTGACATCTTTATGGAGCCAGATGGGGAGTCGACTAGCACCAACACAACTTGGCTAAAACTAGCTTCTCGCTTTCTTATTTGCTTGTATAGAGACTCTGGTTTACAGCACAGCCATAGTGTCCCACAGTGTTTTGTCCATTATCATGCTCAAATACAGGTTGTCGATGGACATGTGTGGCAGAATTTGGGGACAGATTCACCATCTTTACCCACTGAAGGCACAATATTTTTGTGATAATCAAACATGTTGGAGTCTGGTCCCAGATTTCTGTGATGGTTTTACAAGGTACATATATCAGACAATAGGTCAAAACAAACTTAACATTTTGTGCAAATATGTAAATTAGATTAGGCATTGCCAGATCTAATTCCTTACACTTGGTCCTTTGAAGACTAGCTGTCGAGGTTATATCTCAACATTTGGATGGAACACCATGAAATGACGTACAGACGTTTAACGATTCCCAGAGGACGAGCTGTAATGACTTCGGTGTAATTAGCTGTAACTGTTATGCATTTTTCACGAGCTTACATGATTTTTATGAGCTCAGAAACAACAAACCGATTTGAGAACGTACATGTTTTATTGTTTCAAGTGGAGGTCAGGATTACATTCATACAGCTTTGATTGTAGATCCAACTACAGTATAAAACAATCGATATGTGCAAAGAGTGAGAAATAATCAATGGCACTTTCAGTGTAATTTTAATTAAACCTCTGTTGTGCAGTGCATTCAGAAAGTATTCAGTCCTGTTGTACTCTTCCACCTCTTACGTTGCAGCCTTTTATTTAAATTGTCTAAAATCAGAAACTAAGAATCAGAGGATCACTCTGGTTGAGCCCCAGAGATCCTCTTAGGACAACCATCCTTCTGTCTTTGACTGAAGCCTCTCCTCAGTCAAAGACACGTGTAGGACTTTTTCATATAAAGGTGAAGGTGTTTGAATGCTTTCTGATTACAATGTAGGCCAAGTCACAGGAAGTGGAGGGACCTTCACGCCCAGGATCAGGCCTGCAGGCCGAAGCAGCGTGCGGCGCTCAGGACGTCGTCTCTGGTCAGATAGCATCCGCAGAGCTGCCTCAGGCCGGTGAACGACTCCCTCCCGTGCAGCACACGCCAGTTGTCTATGAAAATCACCTCATGGAAGACAAGAGAGGGTGACATCCTTAGATCACCCTTAAATCTCTCTGTTTGCTTTTCAATCACGCTAAAGCTGTAAATCGATCATTTCAAACTGACCTTTGGAGAGGCATTCATACATTTGTTTTCTAGGTTGGGCTTGATTTAAAAGAAGGGAAGTGAAGCTTACTTTGCCTGGACTGAGTTTCACCCACAGCTCGTTCTCTGGCCGCCTTAATTCTGTCGTTAACTCCCGATGTGCCACGTACCACCGCTGAACAACGTCATGGGGGACTGTGTTTATCACTGAGCGGTCAAAGTTGTTGTATCTGGGAAAAAAAACCAAGCAGCAACATTATTGATTTTGAGATTAAAACATTTCATCACACTTTTAAAAGTACGCAATATCCCTTTAAGATGACATAAAACAGCAAAACATTGACCACGACCCTGCTCTTGGAAAAAATCTTTGTTTAAATCATATTAAAACATTGTCAAAAAGCATGTGAATAAATATCAGGTTTATGTCAAAGATGTCTATGTATTTTGCACAGTTGAGTGAGCTAACTAGCTAATGGTTAGCTGTTAGATGGCCAATCCTTACATACTGCAGCTTTAATGCAAGAAAAGTACATAAACAGTGAGTGCTATAAAGCAAAGGTTTAAATTATGCATTAGAGGTGCAATATGTAAGACACCTGTTGAATTCATATTCGAAGACACCAGGGGGCAGCATATCATAGAGCAACGGCTACCTGCTGCTAACTGTAGCTAACATTAAGTAGTAGGCTCAGGTAGATGTTCAGCTGTTGACTGTGATGGGAGCATTCTGTCTGTCTGCAACAAAACATTACGTTATAACATCACAACAGTTATTTCTTCTCATGCTGTGGATCATTTTAGTTAAGTTTTTAATGCTGTCAACTAAAATTCTTACATATTGCACCTTTAAACCCTTACATAAAGGTCATAAGTGCAATTTGTCGAATTGTGAATTAAACATTTTCACATATGAAGAGAAATTTTCAAATGTGATGTAGAATATCCACAAGCTTTAAAGTGTCTAAAGCTAAATAACTGATGTTGAGCCTACAGTAGCCAGGACATGAGATTTTTGGCTGTGTATAGTGTGTATAAGTGTGTGTATATAATGACGACTAGGAGAAATGATGCTCTAGATAAAAGTCGCGCAAAATATATAACAGTGAAGCTTCTAAGATGGAGCTTAAAGCGAAACACTGAACATGTGAATACAATGTCTCAGACAAAATCAAACGTACCGGATCAGGTAAAGTTCGTTGTTCCAAGGATACACGTTGAGCACCGGGCCGATCCCCGTAATGTGGTTTCGGTGGTTGCCGGTGTTTTCCACGTACTCGTGCCCGATGGGTATCTTGGCGAGCAGCTCAAAGTTTTCAGGAGACTGCTGGCGAACCTTTTCGGCCGCATAGAAGCCATCCACAAGTAGCGTCCTCCCCCCTGTTCCCTCGTGCTTGAGGCAGTGGAAAACCTGGATTCTGCAACAATAAATTGTTTTTTACTAATCTACTATTCAAATGCACATTTTCTTGGGTTTCAATTGAGATTCATCATCAAAACTCTGGGCTGCTTTTGAATCCCATAGTCCACGTCTCCTGCACCTACCCACATGGTTCCTGAAAGTATGTGGTGTCAGTGTGACGGTCCAGAGCCAGCTGGCTGTACGCAGTGTCTCCTCTGGAAAAATCTGAGGTAAAACACCACATTCTTCCATATGTAGTTTCCCTTGTGGATAAGTAAAAAAAAAACACAAATGAATGTTGCCCGCTGAGTGCAAATGGCCGATTAGGGGTTAGTGTCATGACAATGTAAAATTTACAGGAGGTTCACACGGGCCCAAAAGAGTCCAGTCTTGGTACCTGATGAGACTGACCCTCTGGGTCACGGCCTCTGTGGCCTCCACTGTGGCTGGGACGCCGTCCACAAACGCGATCCCGTACAGAATGTAGTTTTGAAAGAACTTCTTCAATTCGTCGTCACTGTTCATGAACGTTTCCCACTTGGCAGAAGGTATGTTTGCGTTTTTATAGACGTCCGAGTTCCAGAGGATGCGAGGCTGCATGGAGCTCTGCCTCTTCGTTTCGTAGCTGTGGTCGGCGAGCCAGCTCAGGCTGTATTCTGACACGTGACCATCCGCCCCTGGGACACAGAAACGGAAACTATTATTTGATGCAATTATTCATGGAGAATGTTGTTTAAGGAGGGTTAAAGCATAATTGGGAAAGCGTAAGACATTTGTATATGTACTGTTTGGTACAAGCAATGCACAGCTGGGCAAACTGCTACTGCTAAAAGCCTCGTCTTCTCAAGTGGCCCCGTGTCAAAATCTACAGTTTGCAAAAAGAGCACAAGGTAACGGGGGGTCATTATGGGGCCCACAGACTGATTTAATTTACCTCCTTGTGGGTTAATCCAGCCCTGTTAGCGAAGTGAGACTCAATACTCTGCACAGCCAATTTGTCTGAAGTACAACAATGCTTGAGGTCACTGTCGGTGACCATTTTATGGCTTTTTATCTTAGCTGTACAAGTGCGTGAATATAAGTGGGAGTACATTTAATGCAGGTTATAAAGGGATTACAGTACAGCTCATAAAAACACAGCTATCTGTGCGGCCTGTGGAGAGGAGGCTTGGTGGCTCCGGCTCCAGCCTGCTGAGTCATCCTCCAGGATCCACATTCCCCACATACACATATTTGACAATCTTATTGTATCAGTCATCTTCATTGTAATCTGTATACTTTTTTTGGGGGGGGGCCTTATAGGTCTAAGGGTCTGAGGGTCTAAGGACAGTAGTTACAGATTGTCCACCGAGTGATTTTAGGCTACGTAAATAAAACTGACTCATACAAGCTTACTGTCGGTGAGCATGCATCGAATCTGATCTGTGTGCAACAACATGGGGGCCTTTGAGAATGAGCCTTTAGAAAAAAAGCCAGTCAGTGAGGGATGTGTTCGTGCAAACACTGTGCACACCAGACTGAGCTGACCTTGAATGTGCACCACTAACAGGGAGAGGCACACGTGACAGCAGTGTGCGCATCATGAACTGTCTCGGGGGCTGATGGCTCCCAATTTGTCAGTTTATGTAAGGTTCAGCGCCACTCTGGTGCACACATAACAGCCCGGCATCCACAAAAAAAAAAAAAAGAAAAAGAAATCCAGTCCAGCAGCACACAGGGAGGCATCAGTGTGTCGCATAAGCCAGACAGACAGAAAGCACAGGCCTCTCCAAAGCTGCAGGACGCTGCCTGCACTGCTGTGGTATTAAAAGCTCGCAGTGATGGTTTCTACCTCCCCACATCATGCAGCCTGATCCATTTTAAAAATGAAATCCCTCCAGCGCTATAATTACCTTCCTGCTCATGTCAGACCTGACCCCAGCTATGTTGTGGGGTCACAAGGATGGGGGGTAACGCGAGGGTGCACATGAGCAGCTGGCAAAGGGACGCTGTAACACCTGTTTTCCTTTTCCACACCTGGCTGCTGAGGGACAGAAAGAAGGAAATTAAATCCCACATGACTGTTTTTCCCCTTTGTGTGTAGGAGGGCGCGTCCACTGGAGACAGATTGAGGGATCGCTCCATCTCGCCGGGGCTGGGCCTGATAAACTGGTTCCACTCAGCCTGCCAGTGGATGATGAATTGGAAGTTGAGCTTTATGGGACACAATTGCATGAGCAACAGCCTTAAACCATGACTTTTATTTATTTTTATACTGCGTCTAACTGCTGATGTGCAGGGCTGGTTGCAGCACGTCATTTAGGCGTTTTATTTCAATTTCTGCACATATTATGTGACTAAACGTACTCTAAACAATCTACAGTAAATATGTTAATAGGGAATTATTTAAATGCATGTTCAAAGGTTACAACACCCCTGATTTTTATTGGCTATTCAGTTCTTTTCATTTTTCTCTTAATTCAGACCTACTAAGTTTCCGGGTGCAACTGATCCAAAGCCGTTTACAGATCGGAGGAGAGCTAAGAAATTACTTTTTTACTTTTGCATTTCTCCTCACGATCAACCCGTCTGCAGCAGCGATCCACAGAGACCCCCTTTGCCGGGTGTTTATGTACTGTAGCGCTGACTGGAAAGCAAATGTATTTTACTTTATGAAGACATTACAGAGAGGAGGGGGGAAAGAAGAGAGAGAAACAGAGTCTCTGGTGAGTTGGCCTGAAATTAAACGTACAGTTTCCGGATAATAATGTCAGCTCGTGGCTGCTGACGATAAAGTAATCTGACTGCATAAACACAGACGAGCCTGTGATTAAACTCGACTTGACTCCTGCACAAATGTCAACGACAAAGTGTTAATTTGAGTAAATCGTGGATTCGTCTTTGTTTGATGATTGCTGGAAACGTTTGTGATAATGTAATCACACGACGCAACAAAATATATAACACAGGTCCAGTTTTTTCAGACACTTTAATGCAGAATTCCTACATATTAAATCTTTAAAGCCAAATGTATATTGTAGGCAGCGTGTTAACAGTGCAGTTAATGTCATGACCTGATATCAAAGAGGGGAAAAGTCCACTTTCCTTTAGATGTGATGTATATTTGCTAACTTAAGGTAAATAATTAACCCCAGGTTTTATGTTGTAAATGACTTATGTCATCGTCTTTAGATTAGTTTTCTTGGTGTTTATGTTCCTAAAGAGGACGTTTGTTTTTGCGTATGGCCGATGCAGAGATTTGTTTTAAAGCAGCACATAGGAACGCTGCACCGGTTCACATCAGGTAACTCGACAACACTTACAGGTCAAGAATGGTTTACGAGCCCGTCGGTATAAAACTTGCACGCTGCTACACTCCTCAGCTGCCTGACCAAGTTAATCTGTTATTACTGCTGTTACTGTTTGCCGATCTTTTATCTGCCCTGGCTTATGTTTGATTTTGCAAACTCGTTCTGTAATTTGTCCTTTTTTCCTTACTGCACATCACGATCGCTGTTTTGAACTTGTTTCTAGATTTTAAAGGTTTTTTGCAGCTTGCAAGAGACACAGAAGAAAACTCTCCTCCATGCTTATTCTGGAAAATTACAGTAATGTTCATTATTATGTTCATCAAAGTCTGTATTTGATTTTGTGTCGCAAACACGTGGCCATATTTTATAATGTGTTCGCTAAAACACAGTGCACACAGCAGGGAGTCCTATGTTCACCCAGAGACCCACAAAACCAGCAGAGGGTAAACCACAACTTTCATCTTTCATTCTTTGGAGGATACGATATTTGCCGATATCACAAAATCTGCCACGATACGATTCCGATTCGATCTGACACAGGGGCCAGCGATCAATATGAGCCGATATCTGACACCCATTTAACACAATCGGTCACATTTATATGTCACAAAAAGCAACTCAAAGTTTGATTCAACAATTTTATCACTGAACTCTTCAGTGGAAACATTATGTCGCCGATGGTTGGAGATATTTCAATAGAAAACAAACCTTCCGTTCACTATAAAGTGCCACATTTCTTAAATGCAAATGTTTCCGTTAACTTAAAGATGTTGAGCTTTTAAATATGAACGTAAACCAAGAACATCTATGACTTTTTCATGGCTGCTGTTAAGAAAGGAGTCGCAGATGTGCCATGGGAATTTCAAAATAAAGGCCCAGCCAGTTTTCTGCAGGTGAGTCAGGTTGTTGTAGTTTGAGGCCACAAGATTATGCAACTCTGCAGAGCCACAATGAGGTGATTTCATATTATTTCCATTTAATAATCTGCAATGAATTTCCATTAGGTTGAATGCAGCGAGGGTGGGTTGAAAATCCAATTTATTACTTTGTGGTTAAGGTGTATCACGGTGACACTCACCTCAGCCACACACTCTTGTGTTTCCTGCATTTATAACGGGACTCACATGTGAGGACGAGGTGACCATCCCGCACGGTCGTGCTGTCCGGCCGGATGCGGAGGTCTATGCTCCCGGTGTCCACGTTCCTCTGGTTGGTCTGGGAGTTGTAGGAGGCGGCAGAGCGGCAGTGGTCCCGCAGCCACACGTAGTTAAAACGCATCGGTGTCCCTCCATAGTGCAGCTCTGGTGAGTTCACACACAGGAGTTAACAAGTGTATATTCAAACATCGGGGGGTGAAACGTGATAAACTCACCGAGACTGTCCTCGAGTAAGTGAAAAGATGCGGACGAACACGCGCGGATCTGCTTCTTGTGGCTCCACAGCACCTGAGTCTGTTTCAGCGCAGGCTGCAGTTTCCTGATCAACGAGCCCAACATCCTGTACGTAAACACAATCTTCTGATCAACGCACTGATTGATAACCCCTCAAACTTCCCTCTCCGAGGTCCGAGCCCAAGAAGTGACACCTGAAGTGAGCCTGAGCTTCATAAAATGTCCCAATATGACAACACGGGACGATATCAATGATTAAACGCAGCATTGTAGTTCCTTTTATTATGGTGAAATGTTGTAGCCATGACACCCAGGGTCCAGGATGGCGGCTGGCCGGTGGGGGCTTTGGCGCATGCGTGGTTGGCTTTACTGCAGTGCCCGGATGTACAGAGCAATCTCGGAGGTGCGTTTGCGGCCCGGACACCTGGACATTTATCTGACGTTACTTCATTACGTTGCCACTTTTTTAGGTACACACAACAAATGTGTACTTGAAGGAGGCACAACATAGTAACTAATGAGTAATTAGTGATTATACGTGGTAACTACTCAATATGATGGACGACACTTGAGAGATAATTAATAGGAGTAATTAATGACTACTTAACAACTACTCAGTACGAGGTGGTACAAAAATAGTAGTTAATGATTAAGTAATTAGTAATTAATGACTCTTATTGATAACTACACTTTACTTGAGTGGTTACACAAACAGTAACTAACTAATATGCAAATATTAATAGTAATCAGTGAGCCTGTTTGGTAGCTACTTAGTATTGTTTCACATTATCTGAGATGCAAAGGAACAGTAACTAATGATTAAGTAATTAGTAATTAATGAGTTAATCGGGAACATCTCCCAAAGAAAGTGATCAATATGTAGATTCACAGATATTTATGAACTAATCATTAATTAATGATTAATTAATATAGCATCTTTCAGTCCATTTATTAGTAATTTCATCTTTATTTAATATACAGTCCTCGATTCACAGTTATTCAGAAATAACTATCTACTGATTTCATTAGTCACCAAGTCATTCCTGCTTAATTTCTCACAGTTTCTTTGTAACTACTCACAGTTTTGTTTACGTTATTGTACAGTGTTACAAAGTTGGGGTCAGATTAGACTCAGCAGACAAAGCAATACTTTGTCTCAATACTGAGGACATACTGTACTGAGTGTTTTCTTCTGGCCGCCTCTGAAAGCTAAAAAAAAAAAAATACTGCAGGAAGCCAGGTGTGACATGATAGGAGACGTTAGCGATGCAATCAGGCACTGATAAAACAGAGCAACTAGTGAGTAAATCAGCTGTGACGGAGCGAGTATTTGATGCTCACTCAACAGTCTGAAATGCCTTTTTCTAATATGTAAAGTAAATGAGCTGCATGTTCAAAGGTAGTTATTGTAATGGGTCCTGCTTTAGTGTGACATTAGTGTTTGATGGCAGAGGGAAACCTGTATGCTGGCTCCCTCTGGAGTCCCGCTCTGGAAGCTCATACCTGCTCACCTGGCTGAATACCTGGCTGTTTTACATCACAGCCTCGACCCTACTGCTGTCAGAATAAATGATTAAATGCATTTCAACACAAGAACATTCATTACACGTAGAACATAACAGAGCATCCCAGCGGATTTAATGTTATGATCCAGGAGGTGACATCCATCAGCCATTATTTTCAACACTCTGAGTCAGCTTGATTTTGCTATGGTTGGTTATACAGATCCATTCGTACATGCAGTCAAAGTAAAGAATGCCTTTTTTGCATGTAAATCATGCGTACGATATGGGACGATGAGGCTTTTTGTGTTGTTTCAAGAGACTAAAGTGCTCGTTGTGTAAATGCAATTTTTAATCTGATGCATAAGCTGCAGGAAACTGGAGCAGGACCATTAGAGAAGATGAACAGATGCCGTATATATCCACGTACTTTCACACTTTTGTGGGATTGTTGTCAAGATAAAGTGCATGCATGTTCCCTATTGTTGCATCTGCAGACATTAGTATCTGTACTGTACACTGGAATATGCTGGGCAGTGTACAAACGTTACTTAATTTCATGTAAGTGTAAATAAGAAAACGTAATTAAACCACTGAAAGTATGTACTCAATGCATATAAATAGCTGTCATATCATTAAAAAAAACTTAAATCATCAGCAGAATGTAACTAGTTATGACGTCCAAGGTTAGCATGCTAACCCAGATAGCCCTGACCCTGTTCCTCCTAGTCCCGACTGCTAACTGTACAGCTGACGAAGCTAACCAGCTAACGGCAATTACAGTTAGCAGCAGTTAGCTGCTACTCCGGCAATTTGTTGCACTGTTACCTATTGCACCTTTAACTACAGTACCTGAGTAAATGTACTTAGCTACATTCTATCATTGCTAAACATTCATTATGAAAATAGTTTGAAGGAAAATCAGGGGTGAAGACATTTTTTTTTAAACATGATAAATGATTCAATCAGGTAGTGAATTCGATGACGACATCTTTGCTGTGGACTGATTAACTGATTAATCTACTTTTCAATCAAACACTGTTCCAGTTGCACTTTTAGAAACATCATATTTTTCAAAGTTCTTTATAGGAAATGTGTAAAAGATAAAGAGATGCAGTGGAAGTAGCGAGGAGCATGAGAAGACAATACTCAGACTAATTACAGGTAGTTCACATTTATACTTAAGTACTTGAATAAAAGAGCAGTCTACTTATTCTAAGATTCCAAATACCTAAAATATTAATATTAGCCCAGGGGCCCATTATTAATATTTTAGGTATTTGTATATATGAATGATCTCCTCTAAAATGACTGTCGTGTTACTGTGTTTGAATTAAGACAATGTGCAGCTCGGCTCGTTGTTCTGTTCTGCTCAGTTCTGGACATCTTCTCCCAGTGGTCCGCTGGAGGCGGCGTCAGCAGGACTCCGTTATGTTCTGCTTCCTTGTTAGCGCAGCCCTGCTGAGAGCGCTGCGGTAACGCTGCGTTCACGCACCGTCGGAAAATACTAATGTTTACGTTTTAGCGAGCACAAAACATCTTTTTGTGAAGTTAACAGCTAATGTAGCTAAAGTTGTGTCGCTTATAATTCATGGCAAAGCTGATGTGCGGCGATTTTTTAAAAATGTATATTTCGGTTGTTACTGTTTGTCATGAAAATGAGATATGCGGAAAGTTTGGTAACTTTGAGCAAAGGAGTTTATGCTTAAGATATATGATATAACAACGCGAAAACGTAACATAAGACAGTAAAGGCTAATTAAATATTATTATAGAGCAAGACAACAATCTTATAACAATCATTATTGATGGATACATTATTAAGATGAACACATGCTAGGCTAAAAACAGACTTTCGCTAGGCTGTTGCTAACGTTAGCCTAGCCTACATGTAGCCTGAACGTTACGGAAATACATACATTTAACATAGGGTTTTTCACACCTTTTCTTCTTGATGTCTCCGTGTGGTCCACACTTCATATGCAGCTGCTCGCGTAAATAACTGGAGTATATGGGATTTCCGAGCCCACGGGTGGCACGTGAAGGCAGCACGAGCCTGCCCCTCTGAGCAGCAGCAGCAGTCAGCTACATGTTTACTTGCTTTGTCAGCGGTGTCCCCGCAGCACACGTCTCATGAAGCTCACCTGCTGCTGATCACTAAAACCTTGGACTCTTTTTTTTTTTCCTAATCTCACGTAGAGTTTTTTTTTATTTTTATCGCCTCCCTTATCAGCTGTTTCCTCTCCGCGGACGCTCCTCTTTGCGGACCTTGAGCGGGGGCACATCGGGTTCACAGGGTGTTTTTTTTTTTCTTTCTTTCTTTTTTTTTTTTTTCTCCCGAGCTCACAGGGAAAGATGACGTTAAAATCCAATAAAAACGAACCTGCCGTCATACTGGAGCCTGTGAGCAGCGTCCGGACAGCCCTGTCCGATCTGTACCTGGAGCAGCTCCTCCAAAACAAACCAAAGTCTGACAAGGTAAGCTGTCGTTTTTTATTCACCTTTCTTTTTTCTCTCACAGGTTTTGGTGTTGATGGTTGTTGGTGGACTACATGTTTGCTTCCGGGAAGCAGAGAAGGGGGCCACATGACTGTGGTTTTGATCCCCCCCTCGACAAGACGTTCTAAGAATAGACCTAGATGTGTTTACATGATTCAACTTGCAGCAGCTGAATGTGCTGATCCATTAAACAAAGAGCTGTACGTGTAGGTCCTGTCAGCTGGTCTGTGTTAAAGGGAAAAAAACTCACTGCATTGCTCAGTAAATGCTCACTCAGCCTCAGCTGGGACAGCAGCAGACTGAGCATTTGCTGTTTTCACTTCTGCATTTCCTCTCGAAATTGAGACACATTAGGGAAACGAGGATTTTTCACACGTCAAGAGTTTTTTTTCTCTATATTTTCCAGCTGAGATTGTGAAGCAATCTGCCTCGTTCGTGGAATAGTATCCGTCACATGATCGTCATCTTCACATGTGGCAGTGAAGCACAATCTGCAGGTCAGACAGGAGGGAAAGAATAAGTTACAGTTACTCCGGTGTGATGTGGCCCCCCGACTGTTACTGCGACTGAGGCGTTAGTGTCAGCAGTCAGCTGAGGTTGTTTACCTCCACACACCGTACCAGGCTGTTCTTATAGATATAAACTCCACATCAACACCGGATTATGTTACGAAACCTCTGACCTCGCCTCTTAAAACCCTTGCAGCGCCTTCAGACCTAAAAAGTAGTCAGAACTTAAATCCTCAGCGACCCCCCTCATCTTCCTCCTCCTCCTCCTCCTCCTCCTCCTCCTCAGGCCCCCAGGCCTCAGTTTGGCAGCCGGTACCATCGAGGGAACTCTCTGTGCTTTAACCTGTTCTCTGAAAAAATATTGAAAAGTCAGCAGTGGAGCTACTGGGGGAAACGGTTGAAGGGAGGAAACTCCTTTTCCTGACATCAGCAGTCTGCAGTTCAATAGCCCTGAGCAACAATCTCGTCCTGCTCGGCGCTGATTTGTGAAATCAGCGTCCTTCAAGCGAGGTCACGTGATTCATCATCCCACAGTTGCAGAGTAACGTTGGTTTTAACCCACACCGGGCTGATGTGACTGCATCATGGGTTCTCTGTGTGGAGTCGGGTGATGACTGAAGTGAGCCGGCTTGTTCCAGCTGCTCTCCAGACTCCCCCACATACTTCAGACTTAACTGTGCAGCAGCTCTGCACAGACAGCCAGTCATGCATTTCAACACAAGGACAGCCACTCTACCGGTCGTGTGAGCCGCACTTTCACTGCTCACCGCCACCGCTGACTGTTCTGTCAGCACGCAGATAAGTTTAAAACGCTGAGATGTAGCGTAAAATGACTCACTCAGACTCTCCCGGATGCTACTGCACATTTAACCGAGCACTCCGGCTCATTTACGTCTAAATTTATGGCCTTAAACATAATAAATCTTACATTAAGTGGTCGTTTTAAGACCAGGTTAAAGGAGCAGTATGTAGTGTTGGGGAAGATCAGAAGAGAAAGATCGTTATAAAGTGAACTAAATAAACAAAGTCTCTTCATTTTCAAAACTAAGTAACTCAATTTCACACTGTTTTGCCTGTGTTTATGTGGCGGACCCTGCCGCCTTTCTAGCTTCAAACTGTCTTCTTGGGAGCTTATTTTCCGCTGAGAACAGCTGGTTTATTCTGGAAAAAAAACAAATATTTCTCATTGACATTATAAGTATAAATGATAGATGTAAGTATAACCTCATTAATAAACTACTCAGTGCTTCTTTTAAGTATAAATTGAACCTCCAAGTTGCACTTAAAGCTTGAAATGAATGAAGCTTCAGGTGAGCCGGAGGAGACTTTGCACGTCACGTTTCAGCTGTCGTGCGTATAATCTCTCAAAATTCTCCCAGTTTGTGTTCAGAGTAGTTGTTAAAGATTTTCAGTGGCTCATTACCCGCGCTGTGTGTTTCTTTTGAGTTTCATCTAGGTCGAGTATTGACGTCCCACTGTGTTCCTTCACCAGATCAATATCTCTTCGCCAGTTGTCAGGAGATCCGCCCCTAAATCCTACTGGAGAGAGAGGGACTGTTAATAATGAATGTCTCCTGATTGAAAGGCAAATCATCCGAAGAGAAAGAGCGGCTGAGACGCGATAATGTAATCACTCATGTACTCAGGATACCGTTAGATGTGTGTTGTCTTATCCTGAGATGCGCACACTCTGTTTCCAACACGACCCGGGCGTCTTCTTTAGTTTTGAGACGAGCGAACGTCCAGAACAGGAAGTGCTCTGCTTGTCTTTTTTTTTTCTGCCTCCCACCCTTTGGCTCTTTGTTTATCCTGTTGCGTCTCCACACCCACAGCTGGCATTCAAGTTTGCGACGGGGCTTCGTGACTGTTCACGGTGATTGGAAACGCATTAATGCCAAAAAAAAAAAACCCCAACACATGAATGTTTATCTCTGCGCCGAGTGATAAGAGCTGGCGATGACGAGAGACACTTAATTAAAAATGCCTTCTTGTGATAATCTAATCAAACACTGAAACACACGTCCTCTGTTTCCTGCTGTTTGTGAGAGATCCGTCAGTGTTGCTCAGATAACTTCAGGCAGGTTATCACGCCGATAAAACTCGACCTTTAGATGGAACCTTTATCCTGCCTGCTCAGTCCCGAGGGTCGGCACTCAGGGGAAGTAAAAAGCCTCCTGCTCTGCGGCTCGAGCAGAAAACCGCTTAATATCTGCGAATATAGCTCTAAGAGTTAAAGGGAAAGTTCACCCAAATCTGCTCACCCACATGGCGACGGTAATGCAAAAAAACTGCATCACAACGTTCTCCTCAACAACTGAGAACTAAAAATCAACCTCCCCAAACGTGAAACAAACTCTTTTCAGCCAGTCCTGCGTCCTAAAATTTGGTTTGAAAATGTGTTTTTCAAGCTTCTGCACCCACTAGAGATGGGTTCAGGTTAGCAGCTACGGTGAAGATGCAGCTATAAAAAGGGTGCAAATAAGGTTTTCTCAAATCACTTTGGGATCCTGGAGACGTGGAGTACAATGGACGAGCTGTAACGCATCTACTACAGTCGTTAAAGGAAAATACTCCAGAAATGACTGAATTTATATCTTTATTTAATTCTTATCCTGTATTTCTTTCTTAAAATTGGGGGGAAACAATAAATGTCATTATATGAGCCTCCAGCTGGTGGAATTTCATCTAGTTTATTGACGCTGGTCACGTGGTTCGACAAAATTACATTTGCTGTCTTGTTTTTTTTTTTTGGAGCAGCTCCAGAAGGAGATGTTCTGATCTAAGAGCAGAAATATTAACACGACACCTTTTTGGATTTCAGAGAGAGAAATCAGAGTGGTGGGGTTTCAGGGTGAAACATTACGTGTTTTATCTGCAGCAAAATTGCTGTTCAGATTCATCTCCTCAGCGGGTGTCATTTCATCTGGGACTATGACACAACTAATAATATAGTTTTACTTAAGAGGACATAAGAGAACATGCGGTATAGATTCCTTCCTGCGTTACACACCCAACTGCTTCTCTGCACGGTGTGTCAAGGCTGAGGTGAAAGGCCAGCAGGAGGAGGAGGAGGAGGAGGAGGAAGGCGATAGTAATATTTATTGGTTTATTATAGTGCTGATGCTGGAAGATAGATAATATATTTTTCTGCTGAAGCAGTGCTGATGTGTCATTTTCACGCAGAAGGTTTTTTTTTTTGCTGATGCAGCTCATCACTCTGCGATGACAGTTCAGAGGCCATTTTATGGACTTTTTCATAATGTGCATTCAATGTTCTCCATGAGTGACGTCTCTCTCCAGGGGACATTATCAGGAAGTTCATCTTGTAGGAGCTCTGTCTCTTTTTCTGACGCCGATCTGAACTAGAGACCATCTCTGGAAGTGGCCTGGAAACCTTGTGAGAACGGGGATTTCCTGCTTTTGGGTTCACTGGAGTGTAAAAGCACTGCATGAATCCACAAAGCCAGACGCTGTGCTCTTTCTTCAGTGTCTGTAGCAAACTTAAAATATTCATTGAGACGCCACACTTTGTCAGATCGTCTGAAAGAATCATCTTCTTTTTTCATTCAAAGCTTTTTTCTTTTGACGTGATGGCCTGATGACACTGCTGGTATCCATGACCACATGAGCCCGGCGGAGCATATCACTGGACGCGGTTAATGAGGTGTTATAACCTCCGGGTTAATTTTCAACCTTGGAACATATGTTGAAACTACAAATGAAACGTAGCTGTTGGCAGAAAGACTTTCGCTGCAGAGGCCGGTGTCATAATGATCTCATCAGTCCGAATGATCTGTTAATCTTTTGAGTTTAATTATGTGCATAAAGAAAGGTTTAAATGTCTTTTGTTTTCTGATATAAAACGTTAATGTAGCGTGTTTTTATTTCTGAACAGACTGCTATGCAGACGTATGAGAATAAAGGCGCTGACGTATACACCAACGGGAGTGCCGGACACATCAACGGAGCAGAGCTGACCAGGATGAAAGAAGTAGCGTTTGAAAAGAATCCCTCGGAGCCAATGGTCAGCCATCTGCTTCTGCACACACACACACACACACACACACACACACACACACACACACACACACACACACACACTTGATATTTGTTCACATTCGTGTTGCCCGTTCTTCCTCATTGACCGTGTTCTTTCTGTCTGCAGGGGGTCACTCTGAAGCTCAACGACAAACAAAAGTGTACCGTGGCCAGAATACTGCACGGGGGAATGATCCATAGACAAGGTAATTAATTACGCATTGATCCGGGTGTTAGTTCTGACCCAGTGTGTGTGTGTGTGTCTGACAGTTTAGGGACTGTAGTTTGTCAACAGGGGAAAACAGGGAACAAGGGAACAAGCTAAGCGTTGTGTCGCCCACTTCGCTCCACATTTCTATTGGTCAAATCTGCAATTACAAAGTTGAGTAGCATCCTTTTTATAGAGATTTCCTCAAAGAGTTATTAGTCATGAGTAAATAACTGACGGCAAACTCATCTGCAGAATGAAATCACAAGTAGTAAAAAAGAAAAAATTAAATCCCCTTCCTTGCGTCGTGAAATCGCTCAAATCATGTCTGAATTATTTTTTTCAAGCTCCACCCACTCGCTCTTTCCTTCACTTACTCTGCCTCTGATTGGCTTACCCTGACGTTCCTACCCAACTCCTACCATCCCTGCACCTCCTGCCCTCAACCCAACCAACCATTTTAACCTGCGCAGCTATTCCATGAAGCTCAGAGCCTTTAATCGAGAGTGGACGGACTCTTCCTTGCTCGTTTTCTTCCTGCAGGCAGTTCAAAACCCAGTGTATCTCATATGATCTGAGACTGTGGTGATTATTAAAAGCCGCCACTATGAGATGAAGCGCAAAGCAAACTCAAACAAAACAAATGAAGTCCGCTTATTAAAAACTCCGAGCTCACCAATGAGTTCCTACAGCGCCGTAAAAACCCACTGAGTGTCTCACTGAAGGAGAGAAAGAGTGGGAGGGAAAGAAAAAGGCTGCTCAGTCGTTAAGACGTGTCAAAATCGCTTATCGTAAAGCCTGTTAAGGTGTGAAATATTTGGAGTTACAATAACTTCTCCTGGCTTCTTGTGTTCTCTGCAGGGTCCTTACACGAAGGGGATGAAATAGCCGAAATCAACGGGAGAAGCGTGACGAACCAATCTGTAGACCAGCTGCAGAAGATCCTGGTGAGTTTGATGCCTTTTGATTAAACTTTGGCACTAAAGTCAACGAGACTCTTAATAAAAACTGTGTCGTCTTCACTTACAGAAAGAAACCAACGGAGTAGTCACGATGAAGATCATTCCCAACCCGCAGAGTCGATCCCAAGCCTGCGAGGTAACGTGAGAAACAGTAACACACACACGCACACACACCTGTCTTCGGTCTTGTGACGCCTGTTCTGTTTTGGATTTTTGTGTGTTTTTTTTGCATTTGTGTTTCCCAAATTTGCATGTAAACCAAGAAAAATGTGTTTTTTTACCATTCAGATCCAATGGTAACTCGTAGTGGTGCGATCTACAAACACTGGTTTGATTGCATTTCTTTTCCCGTTTTTGTTTTTGTTTTTTTTTCTTATTTATTTTGTTCTTTATTAGGGGAATTCCTCTGTTAGTCAATGAACCGCCCAGGTGACTATATAACATTGGTTCAAAATCTAAAGCACATCGCTCGCTTTAGTTTTGGCTAGTTTTTGACCTGAAACACTGTCAGTAGTGTGTTTCACTTCTGCTCATCTACTGGCCACAACACGTCATCACCTCCGGCAGTCATTTCCGGGCCTCCTGAGGCGCACAAACGGCTGCTGTTACTGATTCTTAACAACATGTTTGAATTTAAAAGAGCTTTAATTTAACAACCATTTATCTTAATATCACTGTGTTATGTTCTTGTTTTTGCTGTGGTCAGTGATGGCAGACAAAGCTTGTAGTTCATTAATATGTAGACTTAGTTGATACGCCTTTCATTCTTTTAACGCTCAATGAACATCATGTTTGGTGACCCGGAGCGCTCCAGTGTGCCCGACTACCGCTGGAACGACTCGAGGGGGGAAACCACAAGTGTTCATGAACTCTACTAACAATCCGTGATAATTCATCCTGAGGGGGATTTACACACGTTCATGTTGTGATATTTGACAGCTTAGTTAAGATTCATACATTAAACTGATCTTTACAAAAAGAAAAAGAGTTATGTAGCACCCAATAATGTTAGAATTTTCTATAAAATGTATTGAAATTTGTGCTTTTTGGGGCCGATTCCAAAATCAGGCAGCAGAAAAACAGTCAATGACCCCTTTAAATGTATTCAACACAATAAAACTATATTTCCAGTGCACAACAATAACCGTCACTTAAAGTTTTCTAATCAGAAATGACAGTTTTCATCACCATAAGACAACATATACAACAATACTGATATTTATCTCTGATAGGCCGATATATCAGTAGGGCTCTATAATGTCATAACTTGACCAGTAATAAAATAAAATGTCCTGATTTGTGTTATAATAGCATTTTACAGATAATGTAATCTGGAAACTGATTGTATTCCCTCATCATAATCAGTGGGGGTGCAATTAAATAAATTAAATGTAGTTCAGTACGGTCAGCAGATGGGAAAGAACATTTCACGGAAGCTGAATCGACCGCGTTGCCGACGTTGCTCACTTGTGTAACGTCGGCCGTCTTCTGCAGCATTTCTCATCTTCTGATTTAAAATCTGTTCCGTCTAATGGACGATCCGTCCTCAACGACCAATCAGGAATTTAAATTTAACAACATAACACTTAGTCTCTGGTAAACTTTAAATTGTACATATAAACTTCTTTTCCAGACATGAAATTGAGTGTTCAGGAGGCTAATATGATGCTAACGGCACTAAAACGTTTGTATACTTACACACTTTACATTTCCAAGAAGAAAAGCATAACCTGTCAAAGTTATGACATTTTACAGTTTTGAAAAATAAGTTGGGAGTAAAAGTGTCTTCAGTCTGAACATTTTATTACATTATTGGGTTTAATTACGTTTTGCGATCAAGTGAAGTGCAAATTTTATTACATTTACAGGAAATGATTGCACTAATTGGTGCTTCACACTCACACACACATTATTCTAATCTGGAGTGTGATAGATATTGGCTCTGTCGCTGCAGGAAGAGAACTGATGATTGGATAAATGAAACCTCCGGCCGAGTGAGCTGTCCGAGATCACAACAGCAACTTTGTAAATTCTGTTTAAGGGCGAATTAACATTTGCAGAAAAACAAACGTCTGTTAGAAAGTCTTCATGTGTGTATTTATTGTTGAACAAAGACAAGCTGTAGAATGCGTCTGTTGTCTTTTTGGTTCAAAGTCAGATAAGTACACAGGTATCAGATAGTGTTGCCTCAGCTAACACACTGTAGGTCGTGGGAGAGTATTGATCTCATCGGTTCTGTTCAAATAGACTGTGACGCTGCAAATGTTTCTGGGCTCTTCTTTTTTTTTTCTTCCTCCAAAAAGCAAACGCATCACGTTCTGTTAATCTATAGATGTACATGAGGGCGCAGTTCGACTATGACCCCACCAAGGATGACCTCATCCCGTGCAAAGAGGCGGGCCTGAAGTTCAAAACCGGTGACATCATCCAGATCATCAACAAGCAGGATCCCAACTGGTGGCAGGGCCGCGTGGAGAGCAGCGCTGCCGACTTCGCCGGGCTGATCCCGTCCCCGGAGCTGCAGGAATGGTAAACGCGCTCCGTCATGTCCGATGAGCGATTCCCCGCGCCGCGATGTCACATTTGACATGACGCGCCGCGTCAGCAGCGGACCGCAGCGCTGAGCCCAAAATGTTCCCAGCTTGACCTAGATTTGTTTTGCCTCCAGGAGGGTGGCGAGTAAAAGCAAGGCCAGGGAGGGCAGCCAGTCCTGCAGCCCGTTTGGGAAGAAGAAGAAGTGCAAAGACAAGTACCTGGCCAAGCACAGCTCCAGTGAGTGAAGCGCTGCAGTCACGTTTCCTTTCCTGGGCGATTTCTGTAGCTCAGTCGTTCTGTGTGACTAAAACAAAATCCCTTCTCTCGCAGTTTTTGACCAGCTGGATGTGATTTCATACGAGGAGGTCGTTCAGCTCCCGGCTTTTAACAGAAAAACTCTGGTGCTTATCGGTAAGATCCTTCGTCCCAAAGTGTCCAAACAATTAAAAGATAGTTTGATTATCTAACTGAAGATCTCAGACATGAGAGTTAATGTCATCGCTCATTTCAGGTGCGCCCGGTGTAGGAAGGAGACATATCAAAAATGCACTCCTGACCAAATACCCTGATAAATTCTCCTATCCTGCACCGCGTGAGTCGACGTTTTTCCTCTCCTTTTAAAGCCGCATTTGTTCCGTTTGTTCTGTAGCTAAAGTCTTTAACTCTCTCTCTCCGCAGACACCACCAGGCCCCAGCGCAAGGACGAGGACAACGGACAGGAGTACTATTTCATCTCCAACGAAGCCATGACCAAGTCCATCTCCGGGAACGAGCTGCTGGAGTACGGCAGCTTCCAGGGGAACATGTTCGGTACCAAAATCGAGACCATCCAGAAGATCCACGAGCAGGGCAAAATCGCCGTGCTGGACGTAGAGCCGCAGGTGAGCAAACGTTACCGTTCATGCCTATTTGAGACGTTAAGAAAGAATATAAAATGTTGAGATTGACCACAAGTTTGGAAAATACACATCCAGTGAGAAAAGATTTTGCGGGCGCATTGGGCGGGAAGTCTACGAGTGCTGACGGTGGTCCAAACCCACAACTCCTGCAGTCCACACGGGCCCTCGAGCAGACTGCTTGGGAGTGCAGACATCACCAGACTTCACTGATTGAATTACCCACAATTCTTTGCAATTTGCTCATCTTTTCTTTTCCATTTCTTTAAACCAGACCTTGAAAGTCTTGCGGACCGCCGACTTTGCACCTCTCGTGGTGTTCATCGCTCCCACCAACACAGCTGCTCAGGTACTGAAAACTTTATCTCGAACACACTCCGGTACTTCGAAGCGCCTCGATCCCGTCAGCCATCGACCGCTAAACCCTCCCCCCCCCTCTCTGTCTGTCTTTGTCTCCTAGACGGAAAACCTGCAGATGATCCAGAAAGAGTCGGACACCATTTCGACCACGTATAGACACTTCTTCGATGTGGTCCTGGTCAACAACGACGTGGACGAAAGCGTGAAAGGCGTGGAGGAGGCCATGGAGCGCGCCACCTCCACCCCGCAGTGGGTGCCTGTATCATGGGTGTACTGACCGACCGTCCGCCCCCCCCCCGGTATAATACCTGTTTGTTGAGAAGCAGTGCAATATCACTCCTTACACAAACCCAGTTAGTGATGTCCCAGGTGTGTGTGTGTGTGTGGGTTTACTTTTGGTTAACTGTCACTGAGATTTTTTGCACAGATTTCATCCATAAAATAAGCAATATGTAGAATGGTTGATTTTGTTGTAGAAAGTTGAAAACCTCAGCGAGGGTTTTTTTTGTTTTTGTAGACGGTTTGTGCTTCAGGCTTTTTGGACGGGATAGTTTTGGTGCTGTGATTGTTGGAACGTGAGCGAAAAATGCAAAATAGGACCACAACTGTGAATGAAATCCTCACTTTAAAAAAAAAACAAACAAAAAACGACAGGGTTTTATCATGTGAAGCATTATTTCCTTCTTTTTTTTTCCTGTTCTCGCTAGATTGTGCCATGAAATTGAGATTCTGCAACTGTTTGTGCAACTCTTCCCCTCCCCCGTACAACGATAATGTCTTGAACACCAAACATTTGAAGTCAGTCATTAATAACCTCACCTCTCATCTCATCAAGAAACTGTATACCTCATGGGGTACTGTAAAGGCACTTTTAACCAGAAAAATAAAATTTCCCAAGTCTGTTGCAACCGTTTCTTTCACCCTTTCGTGTGGAGACCTGTTCTCCATCCAGAGCCCTGAAGCAAGAACATGTCAGCTAAAGACAGGACAGCACGTTGCCACGTGACTGAACTGAAGTATAAAGGCTGGTTGTACTACTTTAAATCTTTCTTTTTAAAGTTTGCTCTCGGTGTGTTTCATCATGAGCAGAATGACGCCACGCTCCCGAGTCTCTCTGCTTAGATTTTTAGAAGCAGACTGTCGAGGTCATGTCTGCCTCACTTATTTAGAAGAAGTCACGGCCCCGCGGTTTGATCAATTATAGATGAAGACTTGCGTGTTTTGGATCCGTAGCAGCCCCCGTATCTGTATTATCTCCCTTCATCCGCAGTGTGGGAGAAGCAGTTACAGGTGATACATGGCAATGAATTTGTTCGCAGCTTCCGCAGCTTTAGTGTACTAATTAACACTAGAACACAAATGGGTCAGTCGGAAAGAAATCTGAAGCAGCAAGAATTCGCTACGTGAATAAAAGCAAAATAAGTAGCAAAATGTAACAAAAATCACTTTTTTGGTGTCGTGTGTTGAAAGCTTGGACAGATCTTTAATAACAAGGCTGCAGTACATTGTGATCAATCAATAAATAAAGGGGCTCTATGGTACATTTGAGGCAATTGACATGTATTAATCACTTGACAAAATGAGACCTTCCCCAGACTTAATTGTGTAACTTCTCTGTGAAAAAACTCCACCTACAGTCCAAAAAGAATCCGACTTTATGACTTTTATTATCTCGACGCCTCTCTCTTCTTCACTAACAGAGAAATAAAAATGTAAATGGAATCTGCTAACATGAACCAACGACACAAGCTCCACAGAGCTTCTTTAAATCAATTATTAGAATATCTTTTATTTCCTACCCTGGAAAAACAGGGATGATGAAAATATATATATATATAAAAATTGGGGAACAATATCAACATGGCCTAACATCTGAAGGTTTGTTCTAAAAAATGTTTGCAGAATCAATAAAAACATATATAAAGGATGTTCATTTTGCATTAGGTTATACAGTTTCACCCAAACTACAAAGTAAAGTACGCCAGCGTTGGAGAATCCAGGACCACGACTCTACAGACTAACTGAAGAATGATGACCGACAAGCGTGCCGAGTCATGCCAGCTGTTTGCATCCTCCCAACATATTGAGATCACGACCATGAGTGGATGGAGGCTGCTGCCTCCGTCTGCACTTTCTTTTTCCCCCCCAAGGATGCTGGAAAATGATGCAACGCTGTCCTACGGCGCCACCGTGTGGGGTCTGAGAATATCGCCCTTCTACGAGACGGAACATTTTATCCTTGAGGAAGCCACAGTGTGCTCGTACACAATGTTCAGAGGACAATTTGACAAATCGTGCAGCTAAACGATTCAAACCGACTGCACTGAAGCTACTGTGTGTTATTATACGACTTTATTTAGCTTTTCATTGCACTCACATTCTGAATGATTGTATCTTCATTTGACCAGCATGTTCTGCAGCATGTCAGACTGTTTTTAAGGAGCTGTATGAAGAATCAGATCAGATTAGATTGCATGGACTTTAGTTATCCCACAACAGGGAAAGTCACAGCTTCAGATGCAACAAGTACAGGGAAAAGAGGCAAAAGAAGGCAAAAAGTTAAATATGCTGCTGAAAGAGCGGCTCAGTGCTTCCACAGTCTGGTGCAGGCGGGTGAGAGGTGCAGACAATGAATATATATATTTTATTATCAAGTAGATAAGCGTCAGGATTATATGTAGCTGAGTCAAACTCGCCTGAACACATAATATGTCTGTTTCTTGTTACTAACCAAGAGAAATGAAGCTTTTCTAGAAAACACCTCGAGTGTATTTTGGTTCCAGCAGGTGAAACTGAGAAGTGGGATTTACAAACTCGCATGAGATTTTCAGCCTGTGGGATTCACCGGCACCTGCGGGGCTGAAGCCAATCGCTGTGTCAGGTGAGGTCAAGTCGGGTTTAGTGGGTTCGAAATGTAACTGGATTTATATCCCGTCCAGGGAAACGTTCAGTGTTAGTCACCGACACATTTTCAAGAAAACTGACACAATAAAGTGTGTTCTCTCCAAACAAATGGCACGATTAGAAACATTTTAATGAAAGAAAACTGCATTTGTGTATTCAAACCACGATCAAAACGCATTTAATATGTTGGTGAACCCACTGAGGCCTAATTGATGCACAGATTGTTTATTAGGCTTCAGGTGGTTTTTCACTCTTTGGATTTACGGACCAGTAATCTGTGACTATTATAGATCCCAGACATATCGAGAAGGGCACTGAGGAGGGAAATGCAACTTAAATTCTTAAATAGATAGATAAATAAATAAATAATTAGCCTAACAATTGTATGTATGTATGTCTTTCTTATTGCCATTGACTTTGCCATGATAACTTGATTCTCACCTGGGATTAATAAAGTTATCCATCTATCTATATGCTGTAATCGGCTGCTATCAAGGGACATTCTAATAACACATGATATTAGATTATCTAAAAAACAAATGTCAGTATGAATCATCTAATTAGCCCACACAAAATTAAACTCATTGTTTTGTTATTTTCTAATGATTTAAAGATTTTCCTTTGGTTGGGAAACTCTGAAAAACCCTCCTCAGGGAGCAGGACGGGTGCCCCCGAGGGTCAAACCGCAGGGCCTTATAAATAAAACAAACACTCTGTGTTCACATTAATTAGCAGATGTCAGACAATCCACCGTACAGAACACACTCAGGCTGTTGCCTCTCTCTCTCTCTCTCTCTCTCAGGTGGTGTCCTCTCCACCTCCATCTCTCTCCATATTTACTATGAATGATAACCAGGCGCCTACATGCGAGGCTCGCCACACCCCCTTTCGAGGAACGCCATTTTGTTGACACACAAGGCTTTGCGAGCCAAATGATCTCCTCTTTTTAAAAACGCGCTTCATAACCCCACAAAAGCGCCACGGTGCCATGTGTCGCCCCTCCATGAAAACACTCGCACATCCCCCCCAAAAAACAGCGCCGTCCCCGCGCGTAAAAACGCATCTGCTGTGTGGAGGTCTCCGGGCCACCCATCTCCAACATGAAACTCGCCGCGATTGACGTCACCGAGCCATCTTTGTCCACCTAATCCAGGCGGCTGTTTATTACACCGTCATTACCGCACGGACCCTGACAGCGCCAGGCACTCGTAATAGCCTGCAGGTGCCGCTCATCGCCGTTAGAAACAGGACGAGAAGACGAGAAGTGGGCTTTTTATTATTTTTACGTTGTCGTAGCGAAACAGTGGGGGGAGACGCGTCTCAGCGAGCAGGTACGAGCCAGTGTTCCTACTCCAGGAGCGATATAGGCAGGGACACGCCACAATAACCAAAAGCAAAGGGTGCCAGAGGGTAGAGAAGGAGCGCAAGAGAAGAGAGGCACATCCACATCCATCTGCCAGCCACTTAACGCGCCTTACACGCTCCCAGTCCCGGATTTCAGCACAGCCGCCCAGCCAACACAACCAGGAATCATGTAAGTACCGCGCCTTCTTTCTTTTGTCATATTAAATGAAATAAAAAA
>CAEMYA010000028.1:1170596-1188345 GCA_903131615.1 Diplodus sargus
AGTTATTGCACACACACAAAAAAAAACCTCCACCCTCGACTTGGATTTCTGCTCAGTGGAAAAGGTCACTGTTACTCCCACACATAATGGCAGTGGCTGCACAGTTGTGCAAGCTTCAGGCGCTGTCCGCCCCCCAGCAGACTCCCCAGCACGTCATCGCATTCCTGCTTCTGCTGCCTGTTATCAGGACTTTGGGTTAACACAAACACAGCACAGCGGGACCAGGGAATGCTCACTTCTCCTTTGCTCGCTTCGAGGAACCAAAATCAATTTGGTGTTAGAAAAGCAGGTGAGGTCACACGGCACATGTAACCGGAGACGTCGACTCTCTGTGGAAACAATTTCGTGAGCTGTCCGTCCTGCCTCGGCCCCAGACTCTGATCGAGGTGTCGCGGCTCCGCAGTCTGTAAAAGTGGCCGATGTTGTAGTGTTATTGTAACAGCATCCCCTCCACAGGCCTCAGTAATGTGGGCCAGAGGGTTGGCTCATTCGTGGATCTTAACAGAGAGAATACTCCCCCCCCCCCAGTGTTATTCTTGCATTGGTGGACAGTGGGGGCGATAGATGCTCTCTGGCTCAGATCTTGTGGAGCCCAAGGAGCCCCTGGGGCTTGTGGCAACACGGTTAGAGGACAGGAGATCATTTGTTATGAGATCCTTCTTCTTTCTTGGTCCTGCTGGAACTCATTCTGGATCCTGTTGTGTTTAAACAACATGGCTCCAAGTCAATTCATTAAAAAGCGACCTGGTATGCTTTACATAAATAGGCTCTTGTGCATGTTAGAAGCCTTCAAAGTTAAAAGAGGCCAAACATTTGTGCTAGCTTGGCACCCACAAATTGATTTAGCACAGCTGCTCTGTTGTTGTTAGCAGTGCAGGGTCAGACATGTGCGAGCTGACCAATCAGAGCAGACTTGGTATTTGGGAGGGGCAGGCCTTAAAGAGACAGGAGCTGAAACAGAGACAGAGGGGGGGCACTGTGTTGTGTGTTTTTTGAGCAGTAAAGCACGTAAACCTGGTCTTTAATTAGTCCAAGTCGAGTCCCAAGTAAGTCCGAGTCCACATCCCCTGGACCCTGCGCTCCCAGTCTGAACCACTAGCTGCACGGCAAGCGGATCCAACTAACCAAGGCAGACTTTATCTGTCTTTAGTATGAAGGTAACAGTTAGCCAATTCTCACATATTGCACCTTTAAGAAAAGGTTCTGTCTAAATTAAAGGTCTCCCATGTTGTGGAATGTGAGGATTTATGGCCCGACCAGTTGCAGCCCACAGACCCTGAGGCTCTGGCCCCACCTGTGCACTCTCCATAATGACCCGCCAGACACTTCAGGATGGATGTTAACGGATTAACAACCCCCCACATTCAAGCTTCTTTTTCCCGTAACTTTCGACCACGTGAAGAACCACAAACATCTGTAAAAAGGATGCTCTCCTGTCTGCCGCAACCGCTGTCGCTGCTCCCTGCTGCCGTCCTTTCCTCGATGCCCCTTCTGCTCTACTGAATCTGGGGTTATTATGAAGCAACATCTGGCTCTAATTAAAAAAAAAAAAACCCTTCTCCTCCCTCTTTCCCTCCCCGCTCACGTCACCCCCCCCTCATGGCTCTTTGTCATCGCCGCTGTCCTTTCAGCATCTCCGTCCGTCTCCTGATCCTTTCTAGAACTCTCTCGTCCGTCTGATTCCTCCCCGCTCATCCAGTCTCTCCGCCCATCCGGAGCGAGCGGCCTCCCCCGTGTCATACACCTCTCGCCTCCTGCTACCATTCCCCCCTTTTTTCTGCAACAGTCTGCTTTGTGTGCAAGCTGCAACATGATGCATGTGGGCTCCATCTGGGGTCTCTCCTTGTTCCTGTCTCTGAGTTTAGGATGGACCAAGGCTCAACAGACCAATTACACCAGGTGAGTGTGAGGAGAATGTGTGTGTGTGTTTGAGAAATGTGTCCTACTGAAATGAATGTGTGACTCTGTAGAGGTCAGGAGTCATGAGTTTTAACAGAAATCCGCCTTAGTTCACAAGAGCCTGTGACTTTGGAGCGACAAAACGCTGAATACTTTCCTGCCTCTGTAAGTAAATTCTTTCCACCTCGCTGTTTGATTGGGCACAGAGTTGTCCTGTTGCTTTTTCTTGGCTCGTGATGTGAGGCGTGCTGAGTCTGCAGTCACCGGCTCAGCCAGATGTTAATGCCTTTGGTTCTGCCTGTGGGGTCGGATCACAGAGACTTGGCTCCGACTCTGGACATCTTGGCTCTGATCGGCGGGCGTCTGACTTCGCTGGGGGTTCTGCTGTCTGAGTCTGTTGTTTGTTTGTCAGGAACCGTTTTTCGTTCTGTTTACTTCCTCACACTGGAGGGGGAAAAAAAGAGTCAAATGCTTTTCTTTCTTTATCGTGAAATATGAAAGAAAAAAAACATGTCTCTCTCTGGACATAACAAACAGACCATGGCAACAAAATGTGATTTAAGTTCAGGCATCTTCCTGTTTGTTCAGGAGGATGAAAGTTGGTCTTTTGCATCTCTGCTGGCAAAAAAAAAAGTCTGAAAAAGGAAATTTTCCCCCTCCATGAAACGAGACCTTCAGCAAGCTCTCTGTGTGTCTGGAGCAATATAATTTATTACAGTCAGTAGCAGATTAACTACGAGGTCGGAATATTTTTTCCCAGCTGTAAAATGTATTCCCCAGCTATGACTGAAAAATGGAACTGAAAATCCTTTTTCATTTTTTATGACTAAGCGGTGGCGGACACTTTTCGACCATGGCACCCGTCCAGATACATTCTTCTGCTGTGAGCTGTTCCTTACTGTAATATCTCACAGGGTTTTTAACAATGAAGAGTTCTTAAGATGTGAAATCACAAAAGGAAATCGGAAGTCCATCAGCGCTTTCGAGCTCTGGAGTGGATTAGGATTACACCACCAGAACCCTGTCAGAGCTCATGTCAGGTCCATGGTGACATCACTGAACTCCTCATGATATTCTGTCAGGAGTTTCAACGAAAAGTTAAAATGTTGATGGTTGTGGATTCAGTTTGTTCTTTATTTATACTGAAGACTTTTCTCTGATAGTTCATTGCTGATATTTGAGTAATAAAGCCACTTCTTGTCTACGGAAGCCCAAAGTGTCCAATATCCAATGAATCTAAAAGCATTTTTAAGCTAATAAACATGCAAATAAGTAAAATACATTAATGAACCAACAAATTGTGAAATGATAGATCTTCATATAAACTGATGTGCTTGCTGCAGAGCTGAAGGAGGTTTACCACAAATATCTAGATGGTTGGTTTGAGTGTTACTTAATAGGTCTTCTAATTACAGATTTTTATTTGGGGAAATCAAACGCAGCCAAAGAATTTGTATCAACACCCAGTCGAGGGCGGTTAATAACTTGCGGTCTGACTAATGAAAAATTATTTACAGCACACTCACTTCCTCCAGTAAATCCTACAATACGCCAATGGCCCAGAGACCGCTAAAGGAAGCCGGTCGAAATACTCGAGAGCGTCTCGGTGGACTTGAACTCAGTTCTATTGTCTCATAGAGCCACAGTGTCCACTCCCACCAGTCTCTCCCCATTGTCTCCCACAGGCCGGTGTTCCACTGTGGAGGGGACCTGGTGGCAGACTCAGGCTTCGTTGGCAGCGAGGCCTTCCCGAGCTTCTACAAACCCAACAGCAAATGCACCTGGCGGATCACCGTGAGTCACTCACCCCTGCAACATGTCTGAATGCTGACTCCGTCCTCGCTCATTCTCCCACGGCTGACTCACGTACAATCCCTCTGGGTTTTGTTTTCCACCCCAGGTCCCAGAGGGAAAGGTGATCACGCTCTCCTTCCGCATTTTTGACCTGGAGGCCGATTCACAATGCCGCTACGACTATCTGGATGTTTACAATGGCCACTCCAACTTGGTGCAGAAACTAGGTCGATTTTGTGGAACTTTCCGGCCCGGCTCTCTCATCTCGACCACAAATACCATGATGCTGGAGATGGTGACTGACGGGGAGACGCAGGGCAGAGGCTTTGTGGCCTACTACAGTGGAACGGAACCATATGTGGATGGTAATGTGGTCACAGTTACGCGGCTTTCTTTGCTTTATTTATGTTTTATCATGTATACAAATGTGCCCAAGCCTGCGTGGGGGTTTACACCGCCACCATGAAGTAAAGTAACCAATGGGAGTTTCCTCTCATTAATGTCTTCTAACTGATCTTTAAATTATTTTTCAACCCTTATAAATGATGTTTTATTTGAAAGTGGTGCCGGTTATTTCAGGGTTTTATTGAGCCATCTTGTAAACAATTGACACTCTTTACGTCACTGTAGTGTTTATAAGCAAACTTCACATAACCTGCACTTCCCCGTGTTTGTTTTACATTTTTAAGATTATTATATTTATGATGGATTATTCCGCATATTTTAACATATATTGAAGCCTTTCACGACTACATGGTTTATTCCAATCCTAAGGTTGAATACCAACGTGATAACTTGCGCTGACGCTTCCAAGAACATCCATGCTTTTCAAGAAACCAAAAGGCAGGCTGCCAAACGAGAACAACAAGGAGAGAACAAGGAAGTCATTTGAGGGGAAACAGCTTTGCTTTCCCTCAACTTGCCAGCCGTTGTTTTTACAAAAGTCGATTGAATCTTGCTCCCCAGCAGCTTAGCTCGTAACCTCGCTGATAAAGCAAACCGCATGGAGCAGTTTATGCTGAGAGGGGGATCTGCATCAGACATGAGACTCCATCTTGATGTCTCTAACACTTTTCTTCCTACCTTTTCTTATGTTTACAGTATTAAAGTACTAAACAACCATTAAGGAAATATCACAGATTTATTCTTTGCTGATAATGACTTTGCTTTATAAGTTATTTATACATGGGAGCACCCTGTTGAACTGTGGGTTAAAAGGGGGGATTCTGGTATTTTTTAACTTGGGACATACATACACATGTTTTGGTGTGTAAACGGTGTATTCTCCTGTACAAATGTTGTAGAACTGGTCCAACATATTGCCTCTGTTGGCAGCTATTATGTTGTCAGCAGCAAAAAAACCCCCCAAGCTTTTAAATGGATGTAACTATGATGATCACCGTTGCCCCAAAGGATAACACTGCAACCACTGCAGCCAAGACAGCTGAGCAATCTACCAGATCGATTCCAAAAAACCGTTTGGTTATTATGAGTCATTTTAACACCAAAACATCTAAATATAGGTATAATAAAAATACTGGAATTTCCCTTTAACGAGCCAACAATGAATCATGACGTCCCTGCTATGAAATCAGCGCAGAAACGTTGTTCTTTCTCCTGACATTTCCTGTTAAATCTCTACTTTCTGCTACAACAGAAGAATGAAATGTACGAAACTTAGAACAAACAACAAGGCATAATAACTGATGTTATGCCCCAGATAGCAACATGGTACCAGACACATTAATCTGATCCGTATGGGCGGTCCACTCCTGTTTGCCAGATCAGAGCCACAGCAGGCGAACTGAATTAAACCAGAACCAAATTTGGGCCAGATCCTGTCAGCCTAGATAGAAACGATCTGGGTTATTCATTTTGCTATCTGGGGGTCGCTGAACTTGCACAATGCATTTCTCTGGTGTGTTCTTTTGACTCAACATGAGTCAGCTCAAGTATCCTAGAGTTAAAGGGCAAATCAGTTTCTTTGCATACTTGTGCTGTTTATCTTCATTCGTTGTTTGACTTGTCTCAGCCAATCAGATCTGCGGGGGGAAGATAACCAAGGAACAGGGAGAGATCAAGACGCCCAACTGGCCCGACAAGAAATACCCACCGGGCACCAGCTGCTCCTGGCTCATCACTGTGGAGCCTGATATGGTTGGCGACACACTCTCATTCTCAGCATTCAAATATTATTACGCTTTTTTACACACAGCGAGTGATCATTTCACATGTTTTCTTTTCTGATTGGTGCTCCAGGTAATTCAGGTGAAGTTTGATAAGTTCGTCCTGGAGGCCGACTCCTACTGCCGCTTTGACTACGTGGCGTTCTTTAATGGTGGCGAGAAAGATGACTCGCGCCTGATTGGAAAATACTGTGGCGATCAGGCTCCAGAGTGAGTGGCAGATGTTGGTTGGCCTTTGAAAAATGGACAATATGTGGTTTTGTCCAACCTTTAACTTCCCACCTCTACCCGTCTCCTGTCCAGGCCCATTTTAACCACCGGCAACGTGCTGCTGGTCCAGTTTGTGTCTGACCTCAGTGTGACATCCGACGGCTTCCTCGCCAGCTACGTCAGCTTCCCACGTGGCTCTCAGATACCGTCAGTCAGCGGAGGAGCCGGCACGAGGTACATCCCCCCAAAGCCTGCAGTCAAACCGGTCGCCACCACCACGAAGTCACCCACCACTACCAAACACGTTCCCACCGCGAGACCCAAACCAGTGAAGCCAACAAGAAACCGCGGACAGGGCAGCACAGGCCAGGACAGAAGGCCGTCTGTCACGAATGGAAAGAGGCCCGGTGGGTGCAGCTATGTTCACACTGTTCCTAGTGTGTTACAGCAGAAGATGTAGAACTAATGTGCATTTTTTAAATGTTTCCAGTGGGTCAAAATCCTCTGTGCGCCAAAGCCTGTAAAAGAGAAGGAACCATCAAGAGTGCTTACTGTGCCAGTGAATTCGGTGAGTCTCCTGACAATCACGTTCAAAACAAGTAATCCAAAGTTGTGTCTTTTTGACTGAACCGTTCTTTCTTTTTTTTTGTTTTCAAGTGCTAACTGGAAAGGTGACCTCCCTCTCCCCGGGGCCCCGAGGCACCCTTAACGTAAACGTCTCCCTCATAAAGGCTTACAAAGCCGGCCGACTCACCATCACGCAAGTCGGGGAGACCATGTCAGTCAAGCTGGTGTCGCAGTGCAAGAAGTGCCCGCTGTTCCGTAGAGGTACGACCACCTTGGACACACACGAACACCACAGAGTGTTAGCATTTCCAATTTTTTTCAAAAATTCTAATAACACTGATCTTTGGGCTCATTTTTTTCCTCTTCCTGATAGGCATCAACTACATCATCATGGGCCAAGTGGATGAAGACGGACGTGGCACCCTGCAGCCCGGTGCATTCACAGCTCCATACAAAGCCCCACATCACAGACTATTAACAAATATCAGCAACCAGCCCTGTTAACTTCCAGGTTCAGAGCAGGCCAGGACATTCTGATCACATATCAAAACACATGAATCCAGACATTACAATGTGAAAATACAGATCTACTAAAAAAAAAAGCACAATATTACAGTTAAAAGAAAATATATATCAGTTAATGTTTTAACCCACCATTTTAAAGGAAGTTATTCAAACACATGCCAACCTTTTTGTTTGTAATTTATGTATGAATAAAGGTTTTATATCTCTTTCAAACGGTTTGACAGAAGACTTATTTATGACCTGTCAGCGCTCGCTTCAGTCTCATCTGTGTCTCTGATGCCACCTGGTGGATGTGGAGGGTGATGGTCAAGATTTAAAATCCTGTGACATGAGTCGACCATCACCAATGAGGTCTAACGTTGAGATTTCAAGTCTTACATCCCAGAATGTTTGCTCTTAAATTGAATTGAGGAAAAATGAGAACAGTAAATTTACTCTTAAAAGGGGCACTACGTTGTTTTGGAGAAGAAATTCAAACTCAGAATTTTGGTATTTACAACATTAATGAGGTAATAATACAAACACAGAAGTATTAATTTTTTTCCATGATGGAATAAACAAGCTTTCAGAGGAAAATATGGTCTCTGTGGGAAGCTAGAAAGGTGGCAGGGTCCGCCACATATAAACAAAGTAAAACAGTATGAAGCTATGTTATCGGTTAAGGTCAGTTTGTTTATTCAGTTTATTCAGTGATGAAAGCTTAGAGAGTTTGTTTATTTAGTCTGTCTGAAGATGTAAATTTACTCTCCAAAATTACATAGTGCACCTTTAAAAGGCCTCCAAATTAGCCCACCTATCAATTTAAAGTTTTAATGAAACATAGTTATGGCTCATTCACTCTGACAGCAGTTAAATGCCAGAGCTAAACAAAGCAAACAAAGTACAAATCAACAGAGAAAATCAGAAACCAAAATAATAAACACACCACACAAGGAGACACGAGAAAAGGACAGGTGAGGTAACGAAGGGGGGAAACCCAGAGAGGGAGAAACACACAGGACAACTGAGAAGAAGAGTCACACATCGGCATAATATCAAAATAAATCAAAACACAACAACAAAACACAGAATCATGGCTGCCAGTTCAACTAAATTAGATAAATTAGAAATATTGAGACATGTATGGCTGCATTGCCTACACATTTAGACTTAAAGTCTCTGGTTTCTGCTGATGTGTCTATGTTACCTAAAACAGCAAATGAGCCCATTAGTGTGAAGATACGCTATTTCTACGTAGTCTAATTCTATACCTGACAGGCGTTGGTCGGGTCGGACCGCTGACGAAACGATTTACGGCAGTCAGACCGGAACTGACGACACTCAGGACCGCATAGCTGTTTTGTTGCTACGCTAGCAGTGCTAACCGAGCTAAAACTTTTGTCATGGCTGATAATGAGACAAAGAAGAGAGAAAGAATTCGAACCGAAGACCAACGAAAGTCCAAGAGGGAATCCGATCGAGTTCGGGCTAAAACATGGATAAACATCGGCGATTCCTTCGAGAGATGGAGAGAGTTGCGGGGCTTGAAGAGATTCAAGTCGGATCCAGAATTTTCCCGATTCCTCCTCGACAGGTATGTACATTTTATTTCATTTATGAAATGTAATGCGGGACGTAGTTTACGGCAATACAAAAGCTGGCTAACGTTAGCACGAGATTAGCTCTAGATGCTACACTCGTAAAAACAACAACAAACGCGCCGGCCACACAAACGTCTTCACGACACTGGGCGCTAGGGCTCATGGGAAATGCAGTCTTCATTCCAGCAAAACACCACCGCTTTCGTCCACCGGGGCCGCCAAAATCAACACTAAATGAAAAGTCTGTACAGGGGCTTTAAATACTGGTGTGAAATATGGTGTGAGTGTTGGTGTGCATGTCTTGTAAGTACCATGGTGACCTCTGGCTGCTCTCGTTCAGTGTCTGCTGTCATTAATAACAGCCGCCTTACCCAAACATGTACAGGCAATATCTTTAAAGTAGCCAATGTAACTACGTTATCAATTGAAAGACCTCTAATGTAAAATGATTTAGAGCCATTTAGAGTTAGAGCCATTGATCTGTGAATGAGCTTTTACTGAATTTTCTAAATATTTTCAGACCGCTTTTTCATTTATTTGCAGTTTACAGTCCTAAAAACATGGCTATTACAAAATATGTGTTAACAGCAACACTATGCTGCTAAAATGGAAGCTGAGGTTCAGTTAATGATCCTCCCATAGCTGTTAATTAATTGAGGTTCCTACATGACAACTATCAAATCACTTTTGATGAAGGGACACTTTGGCTATTCAGTTTTTTATTACACGTAATTAATTAAGGCAGAAGCTAAATCACAAGCTGGACTCCTGCTAATGGTAGCTAGCATAGCAGATCTCATCTATTCTTCCTTAATGTTCTCTAGTCACTTTAATGTAGCTGAGTGTGGTTAATATTAACAGTAGTGCAAAACCTGCTTCCTATGAGTTATGGATGTTAACTAATAATGATAAACAAGTTTATGTTCTAAGACATACCAGTAAAATGAATATAAATCTTGGAGTGTGTCTGTTTTTTGAGTTTTTGCCAGTAAGCTTGAAGATCCTGAAACTGTCTTTTATCTCTGCTTTACTGCTCTCTCTCTCTCTGCCATCTTTAGAGCGGCGGAACAAAAATATTCAACACAAACGAGATCTGTAAATGTATTTATCATTTCAAAATACGTCAAAAAGACTGATATCTTTATTCAGGTACATTCAGCATTAAGACCTGTAGAGTTGCTAAATTGCATTATGTAATTTAGAATAAAAATATATGCAATTCCTACAAGTCACCACCAGAGGGCAATGTATAAATCCAAACTCCTCTAGGTTTAGGTTACAAGAACACATTCACAGAAAAAAGTTATATGAATAATACATCAAGTACTTTATTATAATTTATCTCTGATGTGTCGAAGTGATGATGAAACTGTTACCGTGAACCTGTCATCTCTGCACGCTGCTCCTGAGTACGATACAGCTGGCGTGAATAAAGAGGTGAGGACTCATGAACCAGATAGCACATGTGCAACTCTATGTGAACAGTCGTTTAGATGTTGGAGACAGCAATACAATTATTTAATCTGCCTTTGCCGTGAAAACTGACAGCTGTGACTAGTTTGGACGTGAGATTTCCAATAAGCACCACGAAGATAAGCTGAGGAAACGTTGGTCCATAAATGCTGCGCTTTTACATGCATACAGTCTAAATCCACAAACTTACTGTGATGTTAAGTTACCCATTCACTCTACTCATGTCACCTTTCTCTCCTAGAGGTGTAACACACAAAGTATGAACAGATACAGTGACACTTAATTGTAAAAAAAAAGTTACAAAACACATTCAAAACATTGAAATTGTATACAAAAAAATGCAATATTGACTTCCAGACAATGACTATAAACGATGAAATGTGATGGATTTTTACAATGGCTTTAGAAAAAAGAAATACAGTGGAAATTTGCTTTAAAATAATAATAATAAAAAAAATCCAGCCTCTCTGAACAGGGATACATATTACAACCATATACAATCCTCCCCTCCTCTCCTACACCCACACGCTTCCCTTCCCCTCCCTCTCTGAGCCTCCCTGCTGGCCGCAGCAGCCTCCCGAGCCGCCCCGCCGCTGGCGTGAGGCGGGCAGGTTCTTGTAGACGGCCCGGCTGTAGGGGATGAAACACATGCCCAGCTGGAGGTGTCGGGCCAGGCGGCAGAAGGCGGCGAGGGCCAGGACCAGCAGGGGGGTGAGCAGCAGGAAGCCCACGACCAGCAGAGCCACGCAGCCGGTGTCATCCAGCAGGTCTGAGCAGTACAGGGAGGTTCCGTGGGGCTGCACCTGGAGAGGAAGAGGGGGCATTTAACTAAAAAGTTAGTATGCATTAAATATTGCTAGGCCTTTTTTTACCATGTGCAGTTGTTGTACATTACTCCCCCCACAATGCATTGCACAAAAGAACCAAAGAAGCTTTGTCACAGCTGGAAAAAATTTAAATTCAGCTCCAGAAAGATCTGCTAAGATCTTGGAAAACAGTATCAGATCTCTGGAATAACATAACTGTGGCTTCCCCCCCGATTCCCAGTTTGATTGACAGTCGACATCATTTCCTGTTAGTACAAAAGGGAAGTGGAGCACAGGACTCAGTCTGACCAGCTACTCCTCTCACACTCGTGTCAATCAGAAAAAGAATAAACAGAGAGATTCCAGCGGAGATCTTACCGTGGAGTGGCAGAGGAAGCCGAATATGATCATGACGAGGGCCGGGGTGAGTATGACGCCGAACACGATGCTGGCCAGCGTGGCGTTGATCAGCGCGATGATCATGTTCTGTGCAGTGACCAGCACGGAGCAGGCCCAGCAGTCCAGAGAGCCCCTCAGCTCCAGGGGGCTGTCAGCGGCCTCACTGCCCCCGAGAGAGTACGGCGGCGGCACCACGACCCCTGACCCCGCTCTGGATGGGGAGCCCCGCTCGGAGATTGTCTTCTCCAGCGTGCCGTTCCGTGACAGACTCATGTTCTTTGCGGTTTATGCTGCAGGAGAGGAAAACACAATCTGTCAGAATCTGTTATTCTAACCCAGCAGTTAGTGACCGGGGAAGTCTGCACAGCGAGATGATGTATATTTATCCGACTGTGCCAAGTATTTTAAGTATCTGATGTTGAAAAACCACATCCACAAAATAATCTACTCTGTTGCACTGAAATGCCCCTGATTTCTCCAGTCCAACCAGCAAAAAACACGGAAAGCTCCAAGTATGTTAATCCATTAAGCGCCGAGCGTCTTAAATAATGTGGTGAAAGGTGTGGAAAGTCAACAAAGATAACTTCGCGGCGCTAAGTGCGAGGAAATGGGCTCCCGCTGGCCCCACCTCCAGACTCCAGCACAACCACCACCCAGAACAATGAGTCAGGATCAACTGGAAAACTGAAGAAAAAAAAAAAAATTCCACTTAACGCTGATCCGAGAATCAGAACAATGTCAGAACACTGATTTTTTTAAAAGCAACATTTGCTACAGAGCAACATTTTAAAGTGACGAGAAACTGATTCATTTCCACCGTTTCCCCCTTTTGTGTCCGCGGCTGCTGTTGTTCTGCCGAGCATCATGTGAACACGTGTTTTACAAGCAATCTTTCATTGAGTTTCCGCCGGTCAACGTCATTTTAAGTAAATCACAGGTCACTACATGTGCACCACCCCTCCCGTCCATCATTAGCTCACTTGTTGTGCTCCATAAAGAGAAAAGTCGACTCTCAGACGGCGTTCATGGACACTGTGTGATATCAGACTTAACCTTTGAGCGTGACCGGTGTCACAGAGAGGATGTATGAACCCATCAGAGCACTTTTTATATTGTTAGGAATGTAGATACTTGTGACTTGTGAGTCAAACTGTTCTTATTTTTCTTCTAGACATTCTCATAGATTGGTTCTCCAACAGTCCTGAGGCCGACAAACCATCTTTTTAAAAGACTTCTGTCATTTTTCAGTTTGAATCTGTCTTTCATTCAATCAGTGAGCAGCTCAAACGCTTCCCTTTGGATGATGTCATCAACAAACCCTTCCTGTTAGTTGATTGATTAACGTCAGAAATTCCAAACTAAGCCACCGGAATCACAGAATAAAGTTCAGGTTGTTTCTTCAAAAAATTTCTTGAGGTAAACTTTCCTCAGGGTCAGGTGAAGTATTTTTCTCGATCTTTAACATTTAATCAAATAAGAAATGTGAAAGTTTGTTGTACTCACTGTGCGATGTGTCAGAGGCAGCAGAGGATGGGACTGTGAGAGACCTGTGGAGCGGTGAGCGGTCAGAGACAAAGAGAATGTGAAGAATTTCCTCCTGATGTATGTCTTCTCTCCGTGAAAATCCAGATCTCGAGGGTGGTATCCAAATGTAGGTTGAGTTTCTCTGCTACTCAAATAAATCTAATACCTTCTCCTTTCGTTTTCCTGGCCGATTTCCAAAACTATCATCAGATATTTTTGCCTGTTCTGAGTCCGAACGTCTCCCTCAGACCTCTCGTGGAACGGGCTCAGAAAGCAGCTCTGCAGACTCGGGGCGAATTCTGCTTTCCCACTGGCTTCGGCGCTTCCTTCCCTGACATTCTGTTTCCTCACTGCGACTCCAGTTTTGCGATATGATTGAGTGGATACCAGTGTGTGCCTGCGTGTGTGTGTGTGAGTGTGTATCCTGTGTTGCCTCTGATGCAAATGCTCAGAGAGCAGGCTGGGCTATGTTAAAGGCTGCTGCAGGAGTCTGGGCAGGGGGGGGAGCAGTGGAGGGTGTCTGAGATAACCCCTGGAACCTGGGGGAGGGAGGCCGAGTGTTTATTTGGACAGATTAGAGGAATCAGGGTATGCCGGCCAATCCACAGCACTTTACACCCTCACCGAGGACTTTCTCTACTCCGCTGTCAGACACTGATAAAGTGTGTTTCAGAATCCAAAACAGCTGAGTTGTTTTTATATTAATATTCACGCTGAACAACAAAAATCAGATTTATAACAAACTATGTAAACTGCAGATAAAGTGCATATCGGGGCTGCAACTTTCATTCTCGATTAAACCGCTGATTATTTTCTCCATGTAAGGATGAGCTCACCCAAAAATATGAAGATTCAGTCATTATCTACTCCCACCCCCCACGCGCGCGGATGGAAAGTCTGGTGAAGCTCCACAAAACATTTATGGAGCTTCACAGCAAAAGAAGTCCTGCAGCATCTTTCTAAACGGCTGAAGTGTCTGTGGCTCCGCACAGCTCGTTCGGCTTAATCCTGAAGCCCCCGGCAACCCAAACAGTTATGAAAACACATTATTTACACCGCTTAAAAGCAGATACCTTCCTTGTAGCTGCCATCTGAAGAGGGTGCTCGAGCTCCAACACACATCTGGAGTTTAAATAACATCTTTTAAGGTCAACCTGGGATCTGGGGGCTTCCGGAGATTGAATGTATGAAGACGTTTTATGCTTTTTTTAGGTTGTTTTGTTGCAGGTTCCAATCTACTTCTGTTGTTAAGGAGAATGCAGTGAAGCTCCAGAAATCTTTTGTGGACTATGAGGGTGGAGAGTTGGGAGAAACTGACTGAATTCTCATTTTTAGCTGAACTGTTCCTGAAATTATTTGGTCGTTCACTCAATACAACATCAGAATATGGTGAAAAATGTCCGTCAGTGTTTCCTAAACTGTCCTCAAATGCATGATGAATAAAAAAAAAAAAAGGTTTTCTCGGAGCTGATGATGGAAGCTGCTAACCAGTAAAACCATCTTGATCCATCCTTATCTTTGTTCTGGTCAGGCAGGATATGAATGACTCAGGTATCTTTCCCAAATCAACATTTTCACATGTGACGCAATTTCGGCTACGCGTGGTAGCTTTTGAAAACCACAAGTAGGAAAGTGCTCTGTACTTCTTTTGACCCTGAGTCGTAAAGTTGACAGTGAAAACCGATGAGTTTAACCCGGCATGGACCGGAGCAAGCGCTTGTCTGTTTGACCGGCATATCCAAATGAGCGCATTGCAGCAATTAACAATTAACAATAGCAATTATTGAGAACAATATTCACATTTTAGGGGCATTTAGCAGACGCTTTTGTTTAAAGCAATTCATACTTTCATACACTGGCGGCGATGGCTGCCATGCAAGATGCAGACCAGCACATCAGGAGCAGTTGGGGTTCAGTATCTTGCCCATGGATGCTTTGAAATGCAAACCAGGGGAACCAAACCAGCGACTTTCAGATAAGAAGACGCTGGTTCTGCCCCTGAGCCAGAACAGCATCACGTTGGAGGCATCAAGTTTAGAAACTCTCAAACTTTCAGGATCACAGGGGAGGAATGCTTAAGTGCAGAGTTTGATGTGTCTCACAGTTTCATTTTGGTTTATTTCATCACCAAAAGATGAAGAAAAAAAGGTTTTAATAGGCCTAAGTCATGATCCAAACCCTGCTACAGTCACACTGCACACTGCACTGTACATCACTCCTGTGAGTGACGAGGCTGTGAACAATGAGACGGCACGACTCAGCTGCTCTCTGAAAGCACAGAGCTCTTAAATAAGAAGGTAAAGGGCATGCCAGAGTTTCTTCAGTCTGAGAAGCAGGAATGACGGAGGATTGGCCCTTGACCTTTTGATGGAAAACAGAGCTCTGCTTTCAGAAAACATAAGGAAATGAGGATGGGGAGGAGGGGGGGGACGCTGACTAATTTGGTGGGGGAAAGAGAGGCTATCATGGGACTGATAAGAAACCAGAGGGGCTCAGTTCAAAGGGTGAAATTAGTATTTTCGATACCAAAGCTCATTTTTGCATCCCACTCCGGACACCTTTGTTTATTTGTTTCCCAGATATACTCCGCTCCCTGGTGAGAATACAGGCGATTTTACACAGTCGTTACGCGGAGAGATGATCAAAGAGTCTGTGGCATTAGTGCTCCGAGAGAAAACAAGCGGGAGCGATGGGTGGTTTTGCCATTAACAATGCCACAGTGTGCTGTTTATAAGCGTATGTCAATGTCTGAGGGGGCTGGTAGAGGAAGAGCGGCCTTCCTGTCCTTGGAACCAGGATATCCGCTGCCGTGTCCACGTTTAAGATGACATGTCCCCTGCATCTGCAGTTTAGTAATCGCATGTCCTCTAACCCCGGAGATTAAGACAGTGAGAAGTGGCAAAAATAGCAGCAAGAGAGAACAAAGCGTTTGTTACGCAAAGAAAAGGTAATGAGTGAGTCCAACAGTGAGGCGGTGTTGTTTTTTTTTTAATAGTTTAATGTTTGTCTGCAGTTGTTATTATCGTTCAGTTTATTAGCTGGTTTTGTATCATGATAGTGTAAAACCTGTAGGCCCAGTATGACTTCAAACTATCAAGATTTCACATTTGCCTAAAAAAAGAAAAAAAAAGAGATATCTGTTAAATATTGTATTCAGATTACTTTCTGTTACTTTGAGATTACTATGTTTCTTCACTAAATGGAGCGGCTGCATCCTGCTTTGACAAGGTGTTATCAGGCACATGTTGGAGGGAAAAGTAAAACGCTCTCTGTTCCTGCATCAACATCCACTCTGAAGGCGGCCTTCACCCAGACCGGGACCAGCAGAGCCACCCAGTGGCCATCAGAGTGCGAAACAAAGAGCAGCTGCAGTGTGTTCATGTTTGAACTGTGACCACAAAAGAGCAAACAGCCGGTGAGTTATCAGCAGATGTGAACAGATATATTTGTATGACAATAACAGGAACCAAATTCATGACTGTTGCATGCAATCCTGATTTACAGTACAGCTAAGGATGAAGACATCATTTGAAATGAAAGCTATTTGTCCATTTTTAGAGACAGACGTCTGATCAGCGAGGACAGGCTCACTATAATATGCTAACACACTTTCAAACATGAGAACAGTCTGTTGTCATGCTAGCAACCCTGACTTTTGCACAGTAAGCTTGTGCTAGTGCTAGTTAGCTAAGGCTAATGATGATTATCCTGCGGGAAAAAACAGCATAGACCAGCACCAAAACAAAACATATGCTGGTCTTGCTGGTGACTTTTTACCAGCAAGACCAGCATGTGTTGTGCTTTGATGCTGGTTTTGTTGCTGGTCTATGCTGTTTTTTTTTCCAGCAGGGTACCACCAAGTGTAGTTTGTTAGCATGCAAACATTTGCTATTGAGCACTAAACACAAAGTGCAGCTGAGGCTGATAGAATTGACAGAAGTTTGCGGGTATTTAGTTTTGAGCTGATGCCGGCTTTTGATAAAAGCCCAGAAGATCAAGTTAATGCAATTTATCTGTTAGTAAGTGGTAAGTGTTTGCCGATCCATCCATGCAGATATCGAGATATGCTCCCAACATAAGTCAGAGGAAAGGTCCGTAGATCTCCAAAATTACAAGGATTCACCCTCTGAGCACCATGAATATCTTTGCCAGATGTCGCAATCGCAAATTCATATAGTTGTTGAGATGTGTCAGCGCTGGAGAAAAGGTCTGGTTGCACCAATCCCTGCTGGTAAAAAACAATCTAGTTTGTCTGTAAACCTGTTGACTTTTAACCTTTAATTGTGATGATGGATGTAACAATGCAAAATAATGTTAGTGGAACTTATTTTGCACATTGGGAGGCAATCCCCAGCATTAAAATAGTTAAATTCCCACAGCAGAAAAGGTAATAACTGCTAGCTTGTTTAGCTTCATACCATTAGCGACCAGGCTAGTGTTGTTGCCATTTTTACTGGTGGCTTGGAGGTTTGTTGTTACCCATAATGGGCAGTGACATACAGCAGAAGGACAAAGGGACGGCCGATATCAAATTAATCAAAGGCGGCGACTCATCGTTGAATAATTTATCAAAACATTTTATTTTCTTGAACAACAATACAATATGTCACAGAAAAATCACAGAGGGATTTAAGACAGGTCTGGCTCAGGTTTTCTTCTATGTGAGTTCTTTTTGAAACAATAAGTGCAGCATAAATCAAAAACAAGTCAAGAGGAAAAAAAAAGAGCATTATTACATCCTTCAAATAATACGAATAATGAGGACAAGACACACCAAAAAAAAAAA
>CAEMYA010000028.1:1192684-1208188 GCA_903131615.1 Diplodus sargus
TGATCTTGATGGTGCGAGCCACATTCCAGGAGACATGAATCATGGGGACGATCGACTTCACCTTCTTCACCTCGTTCCACTCGAAGCGCTCCAGGGCGAGTTGATATTGGTACGCTGGGGGAGCAGAAACACACAAACAACGGTGAGGCTCCAAGTAGGCGGCATATCAAACAGCATATTTCATTTGTGATTTGAGATATGGAACTTCACCTGGCTATGAAGCTTTAAAAGGTCCTATATTATGCTCAATTTGAGGTTCATACTTTTATGAACTGAGCATCCTCTACAAAATGTTTACATGCTTTAATACTATCGATGGCTGTAGCACCTCCATTCATCCCCTCCCAAAAAGCCCAGTCTGTTCTGATTGGTCAGTTCTGACAGGCCTGAGCTTATGACTGACTTTATAGCTGTGACACCCTAACCGTGTTGATGGCACAGTTTCTGAATACAGTCTCTGTGGATTGTGCATTTGAATACTTTCACAGTATCAATGAATCGCCTTGACTTGCTTTTTCATATAAAATTAAGAAATGGGAATCTCAATGTCTACATTATTGGACCTTTAAGCTCCTGTTTCTCTCTAGTTTTTAGTCTTTCTAACTTACAGTTGAGTGGCCCCACGTTCCAGGCGATGTTGTTGCACCAGCCCACTGCCTGGACCCAGTGCACAGTCCCCGCGTTGATCCACACCAGGTCTCCCGGCCTCTGAATGAAGCGGTAAACAGGGATGTTGGAGCTGTAGAGGTCTTCTAGGACCGGCCACCAGGACCCTGTCAGGTAGTCCACTCCATGCCTGAGGGGATGAAGAAAAAAAAAAGCATCACATTAATGATGCACAGATATTGCAGCGCCTTGCAACCTTGTTCAACAGCCTCGTCACTCACTTCTCACAGAAATTGTTGATGGCCTCCCAGTAGTGCTCGTGAACAGCGAACCACTCACAGTCCCCGGGCCCGATGTTGATGTTGACCGAGCAGAAGTTGTTGTTCTCTTGATGACCTGATGAGAAACAGTCACGATCCCCTTCATTTGAAACATCACCTCACCGGCTACTAAAGCCACATGTTCACTCACTGTGCTGTCAGACGGACTGACCTGGTGTGCGGCTGCCCGGCACCTTCATGTAGAGCTGCACGGTGTTCATGCCCAGGATGGTGTGACCGACGTGACTGAGCATGTTGTTGCTGGATTCCACACGCATGAAAGCTGGCAGCTTCAGCAGCTCCTGCAGCTGGGGCTTCCACCTTATAAACAAACAAGACTGGTAATGAGAAGGGTCCTCAGAGAGCGCATTTTAAAAATGGGCAGAGGTTTCTAAATAAAATCACACCTTTTAGGGTCGGAGAGATCAATATTGGTCCCAAATTTAATGACCTTTCCCGCTGTTTTCTGCTCTGAGCTGCGCAGGAGAACAAAGTCTGAGTTGAGTGTTGTTAACTTCATATAAACGTGAATTCCTCAACGCAATAAAATCAGTTTGGCGCTAACCTGTTTGTGCTAACAGGTTGGACTTTGCTGAAGATGGCGGCGGCTTTACTGTGGGCTTTGGAGGCGGCTGATGGGTCAGAAGACATGCTGCTCTCCTCTCCGTCCTCTTCATTCTCACTCTCCTTCTCCTCCTATAACACATCTGCATGAGCTTAGCTGACAGGTTGGCCAACTGCTAAAACGGTATGCATCATTACACAGTTCACTCTCAAGGTTAGTCCTGGACAAAAACGAAGAGAAATAGAATTTATTTACATTTTTGTAACTTTCCGGTATCACATATCAGCTGCTTACAGATTGAACTTGGAACTTAGCTAGCGGCACATGACTCTTTATACAGGTATGACCCACTGATGAGGTTCATTCATGGCCCAGAGATGACTCTAAATACGGGAGATTTGTGATTGGTGATGGTACAAATTATCTCTAAAGGTACAACATGTTAGATATGGCCAGAATTCACAGCATATCGACAGAGTAACGACCAAATGTTGCTCGCTATAGCTACTCTTTGCTGTAGCTTTCTTTGGCTGTAGCTAGCTCCCAGTAGCTAATTAGCTCCATTAGCCGTGGAGCTAGTTGCCTTATTTTCACCAAACCAGAGGTGATTACAGAAAGACAAACCAAGACGGTTTTGGTGAGCTTTTTCTGAGTTTCTGTCGCGTTTGAATTCAAACATGTAAGGTTGTATTTTCTCTGTTTAGTGAGGAAATAAGAGTAGAAATATTTCCTTTCTGGGCATTTTGTATGTTTATTTTGTTTACTTATTAGACTGAGTAGTAAACTCTCTCTCTGAAGCTACAGGGGGGCTATCAGACTATCACCTCTAAAGGTACAAAGTGGTATGAGGAGACAGGACGGGACAAGGCTACCACTATCCACTATACACTGAATCATTTGTGTACACGTGTTAATGTGTTTGCCATGAGGGGAAATGTCTACCTGCAAGCTCTCCTGGAAGCTGGAGGCTTGGTACTGGGCGTATTTGGCGATGGTGGTGTGGGAGCGGCTGCTTTCACATGGCCATGTCTGCAATGAACCGCTGGAATCCCAGTTCTCATCCGCGGGCTGCTGAACCTGAGTTCTCACTTCTACCGCGTGCTCCGCATTGGCCTCAACCAGGGATTTGGTGGAAAACAGACCAAGGTCTCACAAAGGGGAAAAGAAAGCAGATAACAGAGATAATTATCAGATAAACACAAATATCCAAACACAAAACCAATTATGACTTTGATGAAATGTTCAAATGCATTCAAAATAACAGCGTGCAATCATAGTTTAATCTTTCACTGGCACAGCATCACGTCATGGATGGGAATAAATAGTCTTGATTCAAATATGGAGAGCCCAAAGTTGGCCTTTCCATATTTTAATTATAATTATAACTCAAAACTATCAAATCTCTAAAACATCATGAGTGAAATGTCTGCTACAGCAACACTTTTATGATATTCTTCATTTATATCTGAATCATCAGTGCCTCTTTCTCTTCTTCTTCTTTCAGTTTTCCCAAAGCAAAGGGCCCTAGTTGATGGCAATGAGTTACTAATCACCAAAAACTAATTTAGAGTGAATGGAATTTGATAAATTCTGCTGTGCTAAATAGAGTAAATGGAGTGGGGATAAATGAGCTGTGATGAGTATTGGTGTATAAACTTACTAAGGCGAAGGGAGCCAGCAAGGCCTCTGATGACAGTGACAGCGTTTTTGGGATCAGTGCAGAATTGGAGCAGAACTGGAGAGAAGGCGTCCCTCTTGCTCTCCAACTGCCGAAGAAAAATAATGTTACCATGAACATTTTGAAAGCAGCAAAGGAGTCAATTCTGATCTTGACATGAGGAAAAGAGTAAGGGGTCTACAGCCATGCTAGGTGCTTACTGGAACACAGAAGTGCTTTTAGCATGCTAATATAGTCATAATTACCATGCTAGCATGTGATTGATTGACATTTTTAGGATACAATACTTGATGGCATTACTTTGTGGGCTGGATCATCTTGAAGATGCTAATCTGTATGGACTCACATAGATGCTTGGTGTAGGAGGGTTGAGCTTCTCTCGAGGAATTGGGATCTCAATGGAAATTTTAGGTTTAACAGAGAGGGCAGGAAGCAGGAACGACTCCTTGAATTTCCCCTTCACCCTTGTCCCCCTGGAAAAAAAGACAAAAGAGCACCAAAGGACAAAATGCATCAAGTGGCAAAGAAATAGAAATTTTAGAAATGCTGTGAATGAATGAGATGCCCATGATTCAGAGCATCTTCGTCAGAGTACTCACTTGCAGGCTCTGACCACTTCAGCTGCCTTGTTTTCAATGCTAATCTTGGAAAGCGGAATTCTCGGCTCCTCAACCTCGGATATGTTGAATGTTTGTCTTCCACCACTCTCCACTTTAATCAAGAGGATCTTTAGCTCCTTCGACAAGCCCATGGACAATGCTTTCAGTTTCAGTGGGTCGACTGGAGCTAATGAGCTGGGAGGTTTACTTGCTGGTGTGGACACACATAATTGGGATGTGTTGATTGTTACTGTTGACGCTGAGCTAGATGTCTTGGTATTTGTGTTTGTGGCTGCTGAGGAAATATTTTCTAACTCACCGCTGTCCTCCTTCTCTGTTAGTATCTTTCCCTCAGTGTTCCCAGAGTCCACTTTTTTTCTCTGGGTGTCTTTGCCATGCGAAGTTTGATTTTCCTGAGGAATCTGGCCCTTCGTACTATCTTTCAGAGGTCTTGGTGAGTTTCGGGAGATGACTGAGGATGAAACATCCTTTTCTTCCACGCCACTTTTTTCATTTGCTTTGTTTTTAGGACAGATTATGCTGCTTTCTTCTGTCTTTATCTTAATCCTGATCTCTCCTTCTCTTCCTCCGTCCTCAGCCTTTTGTTTTCTTTTTCTGTCTGTACCTATGTGTTGTGTCTCTTCGGTATTCACTCGCTCTTCCTTGGTAGAGACAGTAATGAGGCTGGTGAAGGAGGTTGTATGTGTTGTGGTCAGCCTCAGCTGTGCACTCAGTGATCCATCCAGAAGCGATGACTCTCTTCTCGCTGTGAGGATCTCTGTATCCTTACCCTCTGGTTTCTCTTTTACATCATGCCCAATTTCTTCCTTCTTTTCCTTCAGTGGTGCGTCCTTTACAGGCTCCCTCAGATCTGCTGGGCTGTGGGATTTTGAAAGTGTGTCTGAGGTAGTGCGTGATGGTGATTGATTATCAGGTTTTGAAGAAGGTGTGGGGTCTGACTCGGGGGAGAAATCCTGATGCTCGTGGATCTCTGGCCCCAATTCAAGTGAAGAGGAGTACTTCACTCCTCTGGCAGTGCCAGCAGGAGCCCCCCCAAATGGACCGCCTCGGCATGTGACCCTCTGGCCTCCAAGAAAGGTGGCCAGGCTCTTGAAGACATCATCCAAACCGGTTTTATGGTGGCGAAGCTCAGAGAGAAGAGAGCCAGAAGTTTTGCCAAAGCTGTCCTCCTCTTCTTTCTTTTCCTCTTCAGAATCGTGTTCCGTTGCACAGGGGAGATCACAGAGTTCAGATGTACCATTGGGGGAAAAATTGGCAAGTTTACCTTCACAAGGCTCGTTACTCAAATCATCAAAGCTTTCACTGTCAACAGGAGGAGGAGATAAGCACTGGGTGGGGCTTGGCTGGAGGACAGGTCTACTTATCACTCCCTTTTCTAGCTCCTCCTCATCTTCTCCCAGAACTGAGACTGGAGAGCCCTGCCAACTGAGAACGGGTGGAGTATTTGCAAGGTTGTCTCCCATTTCCTGAAAGTTTCCCATCACCGCCACAGGCTGTAGGTCCGGGGCATTAAGAATCCCTCCCTGTCCACCATATTTGCCCTGCCTGGGTTGCTCTAAGCTAATAGAACAGGCTGTAGTGAGTGGTTCTAAGGCTTTAAATAAAAGGGAGGGGAGTGTATCATCAGGCTTTGCTTTTGGTCTTTTTACCGATTTGGATGAGACGATGGTGGGCTTCTTGCTGGTCTGCTTGGGATTGGTGTTACTGGGAAGAGATTGTATTAGCTGTTTCTTGAGAGAAGGTTTTGGGAGACTGCTGTTCTTCCTGGGCATTTTGTGATTTTCAGATTTGGAAGATGGCTGTGGTGAAGTGCCGCTGGGATGAGGAGTATTTGCGGACGGCCTGTGTGTCCTCTCTCGTCGTTCACTCCTCATCCTGTGCTTGTGTTTGGATGGTGACTGGCCTTGATTCTCGGGAGACAGAGTTGTAGTCTCCATTTTACTCATTTTGGCATCTCCTGAGGAATTGGAAGTGGAGATGGAAGTAAACATTTCCTTTTCTGTGGCTTTACTTTTCAAGCCAACCTTTCTTTCCCTCTTTGCTGATTTATCCCTCTTCTTTTTTCTTTCAGCCAACCTTTTTTCGTCTTTTTTCTTACGCCTTTTTCTTTCTTCGCCTTTTCTGTTTGTCTTTTGAACATCACCCTTTCTCTCCCTTTTCACCATCTTATCAGGTTTTTTGTGTTCTTCCAAATCCTTATCTGGCTTGTTTGCTCTTGATCGGCCGTGGGGGGACTGTCGGGAGCAGAGGGGCTGTGAGGTCTTTCTGTATTTGACATCTGAAAACCTGGATTTTTGACCAGCGTGAGATGTAAGAGATGTGGTAGATGTCAGGTTAGGTCGCAGGGTGTGATTTGGACTTCCCTGGAGTTTCTGCTGTCCATTTAGGCCAGGACTAGATTGATGAATGTTCGATGGATCTTTTCTACCAATGGCCGACGTGTATGAAGAGGGGCTGGAAGGAGAACGGGGACTGCTGGCAGTGGAACCTCCATCTTTAGTACTGCAGAGGAGGGATGAGTAGGGAGGAGAGTCTGCACCAGAAGACTTAGAGGTTGCTGGATCCCTTATAATGACCCTTTGATGAGTGCGCTGAGGTTCCTGCAGAGCAAATTACATGAGTTTAGACTTTTGCTTAGGACACTCAAAACCACATAGCGCTTGGAAACCTTGGGTCTTGGTATTTATGCATTGCAGACCAAGTTCACCCCCTTTATTACAGCAGCACTACCTGATGGCTGTGGCCCTCTCTGCAAAATTGCAAAAGCTGCTCAAAAATTGTCCAAGGAATGTGAGAAAAGGCTCAAGGCATTGAAATTCCCAAGATCCCAATCCGCTCGAGCATCCATAGGATGTTCCAGAACAGGTCTGATCCATGAAAACCCCACTGTGGACTTTGCTCTGACTCACTAATGCATGGAAACAGCATCTCTGGGAGTGTACTATGGTTCCTGTGATGTCTGACACCAGGGTGTTGGCGTGTCGCCATGGAAGAGGACTTATTCTGGCATAACTCACACATGCTCGATCAGATTCGGATCTAGGGAATTTGGTGGCCGTGTCGACACCTTGGGCTCTTTGTCATGTTACCCGAGCCATTCCTGGACTCTTTTTGGTTGGGTGCTTTGTACTGATTAAAACATGGTAAACATGGATATACCTAAAAACAGAGATTTTTTCCATGCTATTTAAACGTGTAATTCTTACTGTGCTTTGTTTGTGGTGATAGCTCCGTGAGTCCTTTTCCTCAAGAGGGTGTAGCGACTGGTTGTGCTGCAGAGCTCTGGGGTGGCCTGTGTGCCGCTGATAGTGGTAATGATGGTTTTGGTGGCTGTAAGGCACACGTGTGTGGTCTGCTGGTGAAGACGAGATTTTCCGGTCGACCTTCCCTCTGCTTCCATGATGTGGTGATCTGCTGCCACAACTCTGGCTTAGAGCTGCTGGATTATTGTTAATGAAGCCATGTCCTCCAGCTCGCAGTTTAGAGGTTTCCTGAAAATTTCAACCAAACCAGTAACAGAACTCAGCAATGATCAACAGTTTTCAGTAATTATTTACTCATGATACAAGCTTACCTGTTGCTGTGATGTTGAGGTCCTGTGGTCAGAGTAGTGACAAGGACCGCCCCTGTCGTTCAGAGGCTTCCAGTCATCTTGGTTGGACCGGTGGTGGCGAGGTGGTGATGGGGCATGGGCAAGTAATGGTATGTGCCTTGATCCAGGATGAGATGACTACACAGAGGAGCATAAATATTCTGTCATACTATTTTACCAATGGGTGGTGCTACAGCACAGAAATGAAAGGCAGTGTACAGAAAAGCCAGCTACCATTACCTGATCAGGGCCAGAGTCCCTTCTTCTCTTAGCTGGACACTCTTCCCTCGGGGATAAAGGGTGCTGTGGAGGTGGACTGTGCTGGTGCAGTTGGTCTCGCCGTTGGTGGAGGGCTGGCCGCTTCCAAGGTCCTGGTCTGTTGTTTATCATCCTGTCTGGAAAGCTCCTGCGGCAGTCTGAGGGGGCCCATCTCTCTGGTGGGGACTGGAGTTCTCTGTTGTTGCGATGCAGGCGAGGACCCCCATGCTGTCGGTCACAAAGAGAAAAAAGTCTAAATCTTAATGATGACACACTTCTAGTTCCAATAAAAAATTCAAACTCCTTTGAAAGTAATGTTGTTTCAGATCTCCTGGGCTTACCACAGAGTTGCTGACATTGTTGTCCCAGTTTGTGTAGCGGTCTCCTGGCCCTGTTAGATAACTGTTGTTGGTGCCAGCTCGGTTGTGGAATGAGCGTGTGGAGTTATGATGCCAGTTTTGGGCCTCAAACGGCCGTTCTTTGCCATCCCAGAGACGTAGAGGCTGTCTGTGCCCCTTAGAGATACTCTTGTCCTGGACATGGTTCACTGCTCTCTCCCCCCTAAGGAAAAGACCCACTGAACTAAGGAACACGTATCATAATGTAGATACTGACTCAAAACAGTGATGCCACAGCATGACACAAATGGGACTTTATATGCCAAGTGAATATTCATATCCATGATAGCATCAAGTGTTGTACTGATCTGCTGCTTCGGTGGCAAGTGGAGCTGGCTTTCCAACTGTTTTTTTTAAAAAGCATGCTTTCAAGTAACTTATTTAAGACAGATTACCTCTGCAATAAGCTGCAAAATACACATTTACAATGCTGTGTTTGAATGATATGTGTCCTGATTTACCCACCTATTATAAAGACGACTTGATGGTGGATGATGCGATTGATTGCGCCCTTCTTGGCATCTGTAGTAAAGAACAAACAGATAGAGATACTGAAGATTTGCATCCGCTCAAAGTTATAGTGTGAGAGTTGAAACTATGCAGCTCATGGGTACTGCAGGCAGCTTTGGCTAAATAGATAAACCAGGTCGCCCACTTATTACAGGGTTGGTGGTTCAATCCCCAGGCTTACCCCAAATTGCTGCACAATAACTGTGTGAGTGGGTTAGCTTTGTATAAACAGCACTGTCGAGCAGTTCGGCACCTTGCATCGCAGCTTCTCCGATCAGTCTATGTGTGAATGGGCGAATGTGCTATGTAGGTGTAATCTACCATGTGAGCATATCTGAAAATGAAGGGCTTGAAGCCAAACGTTCTTGTTTTCCGTGACTGCTGACGTAACAAGCCATTACTTTCTCTTTCGCTTTGTGTGTATTGTATGCATGCATTTTCTTTGAATGTCAAAGAGTTCTTTGTTAATGATTGCTATTTTTTTTGCATCAACCAATTCACACATTCAGTTTCAGCAACTTTAAGTGACTTCTTTTTTTATATTTCATAAGGAAAAACATCAACTTTTGACCCAATTAACTTATTTGACCTGACTTACTATAAAACAAATATACATATCTTATTCATCAAGCACTTCTGGTTAAAGGGCCTCAACCCAGTGAAAAGGGTTATGTTTTCATTACGACTCTATTGAACCTTTTATTTAATATTCTAAATATTTATATTTAAGTCATTAATTTGACTTTACAACTGAGAGCTGAACTGGATTGAATCTTCACATAACAACCTAGGTTACTGTATCTTATCAGCACTGCAGGCTATATCAGTTGTGGTGTGTGTCAATTGTTTATAGTTTAGTGTTATGTCTCTTTGGGAGTCACACCTCTTAATCACAAGTGTCACTTCTTCAACGCCCCCAACCAGACAGCTAAAGATAGAATCATATTCATTAGAGCGAACCTCAACTGCAGCAGCTGAATAGTTCGACTGAGGCTTCTCTCAGCTGCAACTGAAGAACATGCAGTTTCATTCATTTGAGTCCTGCTTGTGTAAGCTGCAGATGGGCTCATGCGCACAGCTGCAGCTGAAGTAAGAGCTTTTCATGAATATGCTCATCACAGTTTCAGTTAATCAGCCGGTCCCTTAAAGTGGTGCTTATCTTGAATCAACCCAGACAACAAAGGCTGGAGCCCCACCTGCTGGAGTGACCTTCTGGCAGAAGTTCAAGCCTGAAGTTGTTCCAATGTCCACTCAGACTGAGTTTAAACTCTTTTCACTGAGACTTCAGACATCCCTCTAGGTGTGCAAGACACATTTTTTGTTGTATCTGCTTTTTTTCTTAAACAATATCAAAAACGAATTGTGTTTTAAACAACCGGGAGTGTTAGCTGGTGTTCATGACTAAACATCATACTGCATGTCATGATTACTTATGTGTGTGCATCTGAAATTATATGTGTGCATCTGTGAATTTACCTCTGACCCTTTACAGATAACAGTCAACACTGTTGAAAGTGTAAGCGTGTATGAGGGTGCTGCTGACCTTTGTGTGTGGCTCCAGGGGCGACTGTTTACAGGAGCCCATTGTCCTCTGTTAGGTCCTCCAGCTGGATAGGAGTCCCATGTGTTACGGCCAGAGTACAGCTCTGCTGGGTGATACATGCAGCCTGAAACACAGATGTTGTTTAGTGTGTATGATGTACAGATGGTGAATAAACACATGAACAAAATAAATGAATATCAATCGGATTACATACAATTCAGTATGGAAGTGCTGCAACTATTATCTCATCAGATCTTAGCTTATGCGATGATAATGCCCACAAAATAACATAATCGACAGAAATAACATTGTTGACATTATATCAAAGATGTCATGTCCTGTTTTGCAGAGATATTTTCTAATGTTAGCATGCTAACCAACTAGCCTCTGTCTCGTAATACCACTCCAGGCACTCAGTCTGTACTGTTAGCTGCATGGCTAACTGAGCTAACCAGCTAATGGCACCTACAGTTAGCAACACTTTTGTCGCATTTTATCTGGAGAACTTTGTCATATATGATATGATTTATACCTTCACAGAGCTGCTTGACTGGACGCTCAGTCTTTGCAGTTTTGCAATACTACATTTCTGCATGTAATCTTAAACACACACATGTGCAAAGAAATAAATGTTGTGGTTACCAGTCTTGGTCTGTGTTTGGGAGGCCCTCCACTTCACACCTGGGAGCTAGAAACAGCCTGTGGACCAAACACACGGATGAGAGATGCAGTCCGTACATGATTACATCGAGAGAGACATGTATTTCTATCGCATGTCCGCACAGTATACTGCTTCCGTTCTGGCTAAATACCAATTAAGCCTTTAATCCATGTCGATCTGTCATTTGCATCCAGACCAAAGCTGCATTCTGTGGATCTCTAGTAGATTTTATTGTCTCGTGCTGTATTTTTCTGCTGCACTGTATCTATTGAGCGGTCATATCATCAGTCAGCCAGAGCTGCATTGTGCATTCAGCCCCTCTCTAATCACTGCTACCCAGCAGTCACCACAGCCAGTGGCCATTCAAAAAGGAAAAAAAAAAAAAGAACATGGGACCATGACGAAGGACCATGGCAACCTCGCTTTAAGAACAAAGAAAAAGCGGAGAATAAAACAGGGTGGGCTTCTGTCAGACTTTTGTCACTGTTTAGCATTAACTCTGATTCTTTGTTCCTCTGACAGAACTGGTGGGGAATTCGTCTCAGATCACCAGCAGCCATCTTCCATCCAGTCCATCAGCTGCAGTCATCTACAGGCAAAGTGAGCTCAGTGTTTATAGCATTTAGCCTCTTCTGCACACCTTCATCTTTTATTGGTTTATTTCCCTTTGATCGAGACCGCATACAGTCATCTCTTTCATCACAATAATCATCGCTGTCTTTATTGCTGCAGCCAAACACTTCTGCACTCAGTCTATTGAAGTCCTTGTAAAGATCCGCTTTGCATGCAGAACCTGCATTGCCCGCCTTGAGATAAGTTGCACCTGTATATGCATTCATTTCCTACAGACATTTATAAATAGAAGAAGATCTGCTGTGCAACATTTCACCACTTCCCTCATGCTGCATGTTTGTTCCATACAGGTTAGTTTGTGGTGAGACTGTTGCAGCTGTGCTGTAATAACCTTTCTGTGAGTGCTGAATGAGCTAAGTGAGCCACTTATTCAAGAGTTCATTTCCAACCAGTTGCTAGAGCAACTGAAGCCAGACGGCTCCTACTGCTGTGGCTTCAGGCTTTTTACAGTCAACGGCATTCAGATTTATTTTTAGAGTAGGAAGAGGACACAAAAGACCTCCATGAAGCACAATGTTACTACACTGCAAGCATACAGTAAAGGAAGAATGCATGCTTTTATACTAACATGCAGCACTGTACTCCATCGTGTACAATAGTCACAGCATGTCTGATTACATCCACTGTAATCCTCATGTCACCTCCTGCTCCACTAAAATCTGCTTCTTTTTGAAAGAGCAGCTTTTCTCTGCTGCAGCTGGACTCACCTCTCTGATTTAAAGCGTTCTCTGCTTGGGATCTTTGTTGTTTCACCTAACTGTCTAATGTGCGTTTTGTGTTCCATCTTAGATCACAACACTTCACTGTGTGTTTAAATTTATGCCGACGACGTGTTAACTGTGTTTCACAGTTTGCACCGTGCTACAACAGTATAGACGCACTGTTTCCCTCTCTCTTTGACGTGACACCTCACCCGTGCTTTTTAACCCTCAGTTTCGGAGTATTTGCGCAACATTACAGAGGCTGCAGATATACCATCTGCTGTAGGCCCTTCCCTGCTGCCCACCACAGTGTTGTGGGGGGAGCCGTCAGTCAACAGCAGCTTAAATTTGACTCTGCACAACAATGGCTCTGTGCTTCCAATATTAAACCCATCTGTGCCGGGTTAGCTCCATACATCTGGAATTCAGCTGCGGGGCCAAATGATGTCATGTGCATAAAGGGGTTAAGTTGCTGCTGGGGTGAACGCTGAGGTAACTTAAAGAAAAGCAAACACTGCAGTGCAGGAATGTACCCTGAATGTGCTTAAGTACCATTTTGACACACTTGTGCTTTACTCAGGTCTGTTTAATGTTACTTAATACGTCTCCTCCACTGCATTTCAGAGAGAAATATTTTGTTCTTTTATTTCACTGCATTCACTGCTACATATATCATGTGCTTTTTATAAAATGATGCAACACTGACAAGCAAACAAACAGTATCTATCCTTCAGTCCAAACAACACAAAAGCAGTGTGGGATCATGGAAGTTGATGTCTTCCTTGTGAAACAACCAGTCAGTCAGTGTTCACCAACAAGTTGTTGTTTCAAAGCTTCATCCATACTGTGTTTAGTTTCCGTTCTTACGCTCTGACTCTCTTCTGGAGGTTAAAGGAACACATGCAACCAGATGAAATGCTGGAACATTGTTGGAAACATTGGGCTTAACGTAACGTATTGTCAGATAAGTTATAAAAGGTTAATTAGGGGTCGTTAGGGACACTGGAACATTATGCTACCTTTGGACGGAGCCATGCTAGCTATATCACAATGTTTTCGGCCTTTGTGCTAAGCTGAGCTAAACGTCTTCAGCTTAAATCTTAAAGTTAAAGAGGCAATATGTAAGAATCGCATTTAAGAACCACCTGTCGGATTCATACTCAAAACAAATCGATCGCTAGACTACCCCACTAGCTGTAGATAGTTGGCTAGTTATCTCAGTTAGCCTAGCAACAGAGCTTTAGAGCGTGATGTGTTGGGGCTAGCCGGTTAGCATGCTAACTTCACTGTTACATCTTAATGCCAGCACTGTTATTTACATTCTGCTGATAATTATATTGAATTTTTGAGTGTTAAAAACTAAACTAAAAGTCTTACATATTGCACTTTCAAGAACACAATGTTATTTAAACATTGCAATGCTGAAATGTTACATATTATATATTTAAAAGGCCCTTGCTGTACATGTAGCACTTAAAGCAGAATACTATAATGTTCTATAAGTATAACATGGAGTACTTTTACTTAAGTAAAGTAGTTCAGTTTACTTATCACTGCTAAGTCAATACAGTTCTGTTCCTGACTTATATGTTGACACATCTGGAAAAAAACAATGCTAAAATCTGATATGCTGGTGGGTGTTTAGTTGACACCTACTGCTGTCTCCCCCCCTCCCTCCCTCTTGTCACCAAGGAAACCCTGGTCATGTGTCCGTCACCACAGAGGGACAGCCATGCATCCATTCATGTCTCTGCTGAAGCCCCCATTAGGCTGTCTAGCATCTGACAGCTTCACCACACCAGTGCTGCTTGCCGGGTGTAAATTCGAGACAATTATTTTTATTCAAGTGTGTGTGTGTGTTGTGTGTGTGTGCACGTGCATCCTTGTCACCGGCCTTACCTTACAGCGGAGCGCCGAGAGAGGAGAGGGGGGAGACAGACTCTGGTCTAAATTTGATGATGCTCGCCAGTCAGGAATAGCAAGACGGCAGACCCGTGCAGTCTCGGATCCCTTTAAATAGACACGCTCATCCTCCGCTCGCTGGAACACACACACACACACAGACACACATAGTAGAGGGAGTGAGGAAATACCACAGTCAGTTGGTGCACAGATGTAGCGGACAGGAAGGTTTTTATTGTTTTCAAATCGGGGAGGGGGACGGGGGCGGCATCTCTCCTCTACCTCAGGTGTTGCTGCCATTCTCTTCCCCTCTCTCGTTTCCTACAACACATGCTTTCACTCACATGCACACTGTTGCAAACCTGAGCCTCCCCGGACAAAGAAAAGAGAGATAAACCGAGATGAAAGAAAGAGAGAGGAGAGGAAGGATGGGCCCCGTAACCTTTGACAGGCCGCTGAGCTCTCTTTTCTCCGGTCTTTCCTCTCCGTGGCCCTGCCCCGTTACCTCCACTATCTTTCGCGACTTGTTTCAACAAGGCTCCTTTTCTTTCTTGATACCCAATATCCCTGCCTCTCTTCCTCTCTTTTCCTTTCTCTTCCAGGGCTATGTGTATGGCTCTGCCTATGCCTCACCCTCCCTTTTCTCTGCACGCTGTGTCCTTGTATCCCTGGCAACCGATGATATCATTTAGCCCAGAGCTGGGAGCAAGGCCTCAAGCAAGGAGGGGATGTGTGTGTGCGTGTGATTTTGACATGGATGTCAGAGGGAAAAGCAGGGGGGGGGAGAAATGGTCTATAGGATTTGATCTACACTTCCACATTTGAATAAAAAAACGCTCAACGCTGAGAGGAGAGCTGCAAACACTCTCCAATTCCCGTGTCCTCACATCAACAGTCTGTCACATTCTCGCATATCTCACACTGCTTTGTAGCTGCAGAGAGCCACTGCAGATGTGCATGTCTTGCTGAAAGCCTTGTGTGTGCATATGTGTGCATGTGCATGTGTGTGTGTGTGTGTGTGGAAGTAGTAAGGATACTGATCCTATACCATAAAAGGAAAGGTGGGCTGCACCAGACCGGGGCCCCGTCTCTGGTGGCTCCCTATGGCTAGCTAACATGAAGAGAACAGATGGAGGGGGAAGCGAGAAGCGACAGTGTACAGACACATCCTGGACACATGAACACGCGTGATTTTTCTTTCTTTCTTTCTTTTTTTTTTTTTATTGGATCGGGGCCTGAAATAGCGGCGCAATCACAGAGAAAGAACGTACAGTATGAGGCGAATATCAATCACATTTCTAAAAATAACATCCCTGCAGCCCCTTGCTTCCCTCTCTCCCTGCTCTATCCCCCTTCTCCCTCTCTCTGTAATAGCAGCTTCTCCCGGTGTATGCTCCATAAAGCACAGCCCTCTGAGGGGTACTGGAATGTACCAAGGCAAGGTCAAGAGCCAGAAAAGAGGGGTGTCTTTTGCAAAACAATGCAATATGTAGAGTTTTTTTTTTTTTTTTTTTTTT
>CAEMYA010000028.1:1225015-1240015 GCA_903131615.1 Diplodus sargus
TTTTTTTTTTTCAGATTTTGTCCAGAGTGTGACCCGTCTCTGTGTTCAGTTGTGCGAAAAAGGTGTGAAACGCGTACAAAGGCTTTCTCACCTTTTTTGACCGTCGTCATAAATATATATCTTATCCCTTTTTCCTCCCGCCTTGCAGAGAGAGGTGGGGGGGAGGAGGAGGAGGAGGAGAGTCATGAAACAAGAAAAGAGCAGACGAAAAGATAACTGTCAGGCAGTCTTCAAACACTTGAAGCATGTGGTTAATGTCAGTCACAGACAAAAACCTTATTTAGACGTATTCATGTAAAGTAGTTTTTCTTTTTTTTTTATGTAACTCAAAAAAGTGCTATCTTCAGGTGAGATTGAGATACAGTGACTGCGAACTTGACAGTTGCAAAAGATAAAGAGAAACAGAGCAAAAAAGAGGGAGGAGAGAAGAAAAAAAGGCTTTTCGTCAGTCTCTGGTAGTTTTTGCGGCACAGCCTCAGTGTTAGGAAATGAAAAAAATAAAGAGGAAATATTTACTCTCTTTGTTATAATCATAGTTTTACACAATATTCATCTCTTAATACTTTAATACCTTTTTTTCTGAAAGTACCACAAAGTGCAGCTGATATTAAAATAGAAAAATGATTCTCGAAATGAAAAGAAAGCAAAAAAAAAAAGAAAAATCAATGAAGAACAAGGCAAATCATTAAAATGACAAACAAACGTCTCTGTCCACATACTTTATAAAAGAAAAAAAAACATGCAAACATCCCAGACAGCAAAGTAGTTAATAAAACTTTATATACTTTTTTTTTGTATCTCTTTTCTCTAAACAAGGATATATTGAATCTGATCTCCCTTTTAAAGAAGGGACCAGCCACAGTGCAACATTGAGTGTAATTAAAAACAACAAAACAAACAAACAAAAAAAAAGTGTGTGGATCAAAAAAGAAAGAAAGATGAAGGGGTTGGCACTTTTTTTTTAGATGGTATTTCCTTTTTGTAAGATACAGTCAGGACGGACCTCTCCGGGCGGTCCACTGGACGCCAGCGGGAGAGGAACTTTATCACAGTACTTGGCACCAAGAATGCTGGTAAAAACGAGATATCAGAATATCTTTTTTTTTCATTCATATCCTTACAATTTATTAATAATACATCATTTACATTTGTGTTTTTTTTTTTTTGTATAAAAGACTCCAAAAGGAAAAGAGAGTCTAGAAGTGATTGCGAGGAGAGAGAGAGGAGAGAGAAGTGAAGATGGTTGATGTTTTGTTTTTTTTTTAATAAAAAGAGCTACAAGGGCAAGATGCAGAAGAGAAGAAAGCGGAAAAAGAGAGAAGCGGGTTTAGATGAGGGGGGGAAGACGAGACGGAGAGATAAAGAGTGACAAACAAATAACGTGATGGTCGTGATTGGAGCGGAGATGCAGCGAGTTCTAATGGGCAGCCTGGATTCCAGGTTGCATCCCACAGACAGACTGAGTGTGATTCAGTTATTTCCTGTACCGCCCGACACTTGAAGCCCCAATCTGGAAATGTTTGGAGAGCAACATTTGTGTGTGTACGCAGATTGTTTTCTCTCTCTAAAAAAAAAACTTTTCGGAGGCATCTAGGTCGCATCGTAGATGAAAAACAGATTAATTTGTAAACAGCGGAAATTAAGTTTTAAAATCGCTGAAAAACTTGCGCTCCGCTGTCGAACAGCTCACCCTTTATACCTGCAGTGCTGTGAATACGCTTCACGCAGACAAACGTCTTCAAAGTCAGAACACAGACGCGGCTGTTGGGACGTAGCGCTCAACACAGGGTGCCAAGTTTCACTTCCAGATTGGGCCTTTAAAGCTGCAATTTGTAAGTTTCAAGAAATCTTCACGACAGACAGCTTGTCGGGGCATATGTCGCCTCGCCAAAGAGAAAAAAAAGAAAAGAAAAAGAAGCTGCTCGCTACTGCCTTATCTTTTTTCACTAAGTGAATGAAAAAAAGTGGATGTATTCTATGTCAAACATAGTTTTTACACTGAAACGATAACACATGCGTTAAAAAAAACAAAAAAACAACCAAGCTACACATAAGATGCCTGACTGATTGTGATTAGCTCGGTAAGCTCCGGGGGAGAGAGAGAGAAAGAGAGAGAGGGAGCTGCAGGCTGGAAGCTGCGTCTGGTGGCTCACCTAAGCGGGAGATATTGAGCGAGCTGTGACGGGGCGAAGCGGTATGTACCTACGATGACAGGCTTTTGGCAAGGGAGCTTTTTTAATCAACTCCTCCTTGATTTGTGATTACATTTTCAGAGGTATTTCACTGCTTAAAATCTTACAAACTGCAGCTTTATTCGAGGGCTTGATGAGAAAAAAGACACAGATACAGTAAAGAAGAAGAAGAAGAAGAAGAAGAAGAAGAAGAGAGGGCGGTGAGGGTGGAGTTTTGTATGGAGCAGTTTGTGTGGTGCGTCTCTGTAAGCCCAGAGTAGGGTTGTGCCTGGTCCTATACACGGGTGGTGGAGTGTTGGTGTGGCAGGGCATTGTTGCTGTGGCTGGGGACGGGTGTGGTGGAGGGGGCCGGGACAGGGGGGTAAGTGTTGAAGGGGTGGAGGGGCTGCATGCTGCTGATGGTGCTGGGGATCATGGTGATGGTGTTGGCCGTCATCAGCGGCACGTCCTCCGGCGCTCGCCGCAGGGCCAGCGTGTAGTCGGGTGGGCACACGGGAGGCCGCAGGGGTTCCAGGTCGCCGTGGATGCCGCGGGACGGGAGGGGCGTGCCGTGCTCCAGCTCCACCCTCTGCTGCTTCATCTGCAGCGACATCAGCTCCTCCTCCTGACTCAGCGCCAGGTCGTTGTGCGGCGGGGCCCCAACCACTCCCATGCCGACGCCCATTCCCATTGTCGTGCCGCGCTGCGGGGACAGTCGGCGGTGGCGTCTCTGCATGAGTTCGTGGCGCTTATCCCGTTTGTAGTAAAGTGCGGCAAAGGCCAGCACGTTGAGGAAAAGAAGCGAGGCGCCCACAGCTACCGTCACGCTCAGCTCGGTGGAGTAGTCCCTAGTCTCGTCGGGGAAGGGAGAGTAGCGGGGTCTCTCTGAACTATCGGGGTCAGACTCGGGCGGGTAGGTGGAGATCACAGGGCGCGTGGAGGGGTTAGGGCGGGGTTTGGAGCCTCCGGGCGGCAGTGGAGTCGTGATGGGGATTGGCATTAATTTATGGAGGCTGTGAAGATGCGGCACGAGCTCCAGCCAGAAGGCCACCTTGTTGGCCCGGTAGTTGTCTCTGACGCGAGGCTTCAGGCCGATATGCAAGTACTGCTTGTCTTTGGAGCTGAACTTGGTCCAGATGACCTCTTCAAAGCGGTTGGGCTTGGTGTGGATGAAGGTGGTGTCCTGAGGAACTGGCAGGTTTGGATCCCTGGGGGAGAGAAATAACAGAATCAGATTTTTTAGGTTAAAAATGATTATTCATCATGTTATTAAAGGTTCAGTATGTAAGAGTTAGTGGCGTCGCTATCATGGGGCTTTGGATTTGGATGGGGCAGGGCTAGCATTTAGCATGCTAACTTTAGTAGATATCACTGCAACTCAATACCTGGACATCACAGTATAAAAAACTATTATTTTTCCACAGCTTGTTCATCATACATTTAATTTTTAAATGTTTCCAACTAGACTTCTAACATGTTTCACCTGTAACTCACATTTTTAAATGACTCTTTAAAGAAGACGTTGGTATTAAACGACAGCTCAATTTCAGCCGAGTCCACAAATTACACTTCCAAATGATATTCACCAAAAATAAAGATATAGAAGTAAAACAAAAGTTCAACAAATAATAAAATCCTTTACGGATTCAGCAAGAAGTTTGGTTTGTCAAATCTGTTCCGAGTAAACCCTCTTCCGGAACAAATCACAAAAGGATCTCTGAAACATCCCTGATGTCACGTCATGAGTTATCTCCAAACCAGCAGGTTGATTGTCTTGGTGCATGCAGGATAAATGTCTGAAAATGCAGCTGCACCTTTAGCTTAGCACAACACATGTTGCTCATACAGCAATTCAGTATGTCAAAACACAAGAGATGTTTTGCTATTTAAGGTGTGCAGAAATCTAATTTGATTTCTTTGGCAGAAAAAACACCTTTTCAAGAGAGCAGGTGCTGTATGTGATGGTGCAACACAGTCCCAACCCAGATGTTTGGACTCACAACATGTTTAAAAGCTCAAGAAACTATCCACAAATCAAGAGGGAGCACAACATTTGCACAAACCTTCAGCAAACTAACACTGCACCCATAATGGCACTCAATTTACAAAAGTATCGACCACTTTCAATTCAGTAGAAAGGCTAAAGACACACATTATACTAACCCTGTCTTTGCAAAGTTGGTCCAGTACGTCATGACTACAGCGCTGAGCATGACGTCGTTCTTGGAGAAGTTACAGGGAAACAGGTCGGTGGCTCCCACCATGGGAATCCCGAACACGTAGGGGAGCTCGTCTCCGTGGGCCGCGTCCGCCCACTCCGGCCTGGCCTCGGTCTGACAGTGGTGGTGGAAGGTATAGAAAAAGACCGGCGATTGGAACTCGGCGTGCAGCTTGGCAGTGGCGACAGCCGGGGCCACCCACTGATGGTCGGTGAACAGAGCCAGGAGGGTCTTCCTACGCATGTCGCTGTTGTCCCTGTCGGCCCAGTCTGTGTACATGAACTTTATGGTCTCTCTGAGGATATCTTTACCTTGGAAGAAACCAAATTTAAGTTAGTATGTAAGCAGGGATAAAGTGAGTGGTTACCTGCAGCACCAGGTGGAAGAATTCAAGGCTCATATCTGGCAAAGCTGTTACGAACTGCAAGGCTCTACTGTGCTGCCAGGTGGGAAATTCTCATTGGACTTCAGAGGCGCCACATTTGCATTCTGTGTCTAGGATTTCTTCTCAGTCTAGTGCACAACTCAACCAATCCCTGCAAATAGAATCTACTGAGATGCCTGTCAATCAACCTGCTGCACACCTTTATTAATTTTTCCTCCATTTAGTTTTGACAAAGCAGTATTTTTATAACTGCGAATTGGATGCAAACACATAGTTTATCAGATTTTTTAAGTTTGTCTGTGTGTAGCTCAACACGTTTCTTGGTTTTTGGTGGCCAACTTTGCACCTGTCTGGGGCCCGCTGACCTAATCTAAGCCTCCGGGCTAATCCTGACATATTTACAGTAATGTCCTTTAACACGCACTGTCCTCGAGAAATAAATTGAATGTAGTAATGACAATACAAAAATATTTCGACGCAAACCTTTTTTAAATGACAATGGTCAGCAGTAAACATGCTAGTGGATTATATTGCTAGCTGTAGTGCTAGCTCACGTGGAGTAAGACTGTCATGATACTACAATTTTAAACATTATAAAAAATGTCATAAGCACACAAAAAAGGAATTATTTTTTTACTTAACAGACGCCAACATTTGTAACAATGTCAATATTTGTGCAGCTTTGGGCTGAAAATCTAATTGTAGATCTTTTTTATTTTATAGCTCTGGAACTTTTGATATTGAGTTGCATGTTGTATTGTTTCGAAACTGTGGAAATCAATATTTTTGACAAACTTTTTTTTTTTACTCTGATTTTAGAGCAAACTTTTAAGGCACCTATAATTCACTGGAGTAGTTCCATTTTACGCAGCTTCAACCAGAATTCAAAGGGAAGTACTGTACTGGATACTACACTACATTATTTCTTATTATTTATAAGAAATAAAACATATGTAGATCTACTATAAGCATGAGTAGTTGTACGCATGACATAGTAATAAAAATGTCCTTCATTTGATGAGATTAGGAGATTCTGTGCATTTAAAACATTTACAACTCGCTCCACTCAAACCGAGTCAAACAGTCAAATGTGACTTTCATATTAATGCGTCGGTAAAAATTCATCCAATAATTTTCATAATTTATCCAGTTGGGTTTTACTTTATATTCATATATTTAGTACATCTCGCTAATAAAATAATGTTTTTGCTTAAATTAAGTATCTAAGCACTTCTGACTTTGCTCCGCCAGTCTGAACATTATTTAAAGTACTTATTAGTGCTGCAGAAGCCAACAACCTGTGGTGTCATAATTAAGGTAAAATAGAATCGAATCTGACCGTCTGGATATCCATACAGATTGTCCACGAAGTTAGAGATGGTGTAGTCAAACGCGGCGGCTGAGATCCCGTCTTCTCCTTCACTGTCGTCCACAAACTTCAGGCCCTCTCCCTGGTTGACTCCCAGCAGTATGTCGTAGTTCAGGAACTCGCCCTGGTGTCGGAACGAAACACACGCACAGAGTGACACGACAGCACGGGGCAGCATTCACACAGCAAAAGCAAGTGAATAATAATCAGAAACAATGTGGTTATTCACAGGACGGTATCCAGCAGAAGCGGCTCGGACCTGCTGCATGAGGATCTCGGGGTCGTCGGGCACCACGTCCCCGTCTACCACGGGTCCGAAAGCGATGTGGTAGCGTGCAGGCTGGATGTCCTGGTCCACCAGCTCTCGGAAACTCTTCCTCCTCAGGCAGTCCACCAACTCGGCCATGTCTCCCAGAGAGCAGCCGACCTTCTTTGCCAGGATCTTGGTGTACATCACGGGTCGGTAGTTGACCGCCCAGCTGGAGATGGCCGAGCCACTCTGAGCGATGGCCCTCTGGAACAAGCCTGCACAAAGCAGGACGATACGTATGAAGCAGTTATAGCTTCATACCACTTATTCTCTCTCAGTGCAGCACTGTCCCCCCCCCCCGACACACTTTTGCTCGCAGCTGATGGGGCCTTCAAGGCCTCACAGTGTGAGCTCAATAATGCATATGCTGGAGGAGGAGCAACTCCAAGTATTACATACGAAGCGAGATGAAGCAGATACTCCGCTGCGTTTCACAGCCACACAAAATCTTTATTAGGATCAAGGAAAGAAAAAGAAGCGCTTCCGTTACGTGCATACAACGAGGGATGGCGGCAAGAAAAACGGTGACAGCTCTACGGCGAGCGGCGAGGCTGATGGCCGCTTCGGAAGAAGCGAGAAAGACGGAGGGAGAAAGAGAACTGCTCGCACTGTTGCACCGCTGCACTGTTATGTAAAGTGGCTTGCTGTCCCTCTGTTTTATCTGCAGATTCTGTCATTAATAATTAAGCCCCCCCATATTCTGCATGTGCCCCACCCCCGCTCCTCTCCCTGTGAAATCAATTAAGAAGCCTCTCAGCTGCAGCTCCAGCTCCACCGCTCATCTCATCTCTCCTCTGCACACACACACACACACACACACACACACACACACACACACACACACACACACACACACACGAGCGTGCAGAGTACCTTTAAAAATCGCTTCACCCTCCGACTTTTTCTGAGCTTTGTGGTTTTACAGCCTGACTTCAAAATGGAGTAGAGGAGGATTTTCTTGCCACAGAACTGTGCATAACAACCCATAATGCTAATGTGGATGTTCAACTCTGGTTCTATGACATTGCACCAATCGCTCTGCAGCTTCGGTGCTTTCGATTGCTATTGAACGCGCAAAGAAAAGGCATCGAAGCGTTGGCGCTCTAAACAAAGTCTGCGAGAGAAGGAAACCCAGAGCGTTATTTTAACGCCTGGTGAGCGTTCGTCTCTGGACAGCAGACAGCACACATTAGCGGGCAACTTGTCAACAACTAACGACTTGGCCAATACCACCCAATTATCGAAAATGCTTTTCCATGTCCTCCTGAAGGTTTTCCAACATCTTGATTGACAAAAAAGATGCGTGTGTTCCCAACGCAGACACAAATACAAAACATTTTTTTAATTTTATCTGCCAGAGCTCAGCTCGACAGTGTGGAGGTGAGCAGATCATCGGTAATAACATAATCTGAATTCTTGGTAAAATATAAAGTGCTCTTCACATCCTGAGCTCTACCTGCCAACCCAGATCAGAGGATTAGTCACCAAAACATCTGGTGGGTATTTTCAGACATCTGCCATTCAAAGACAAACAAAACAAGGAGAGAAGCGTCGCTATTAAGTAGTACGCCATAGTAGATCCAGCGGTGGCGCCTCGAGGACGCACCGAGGGGCGATGCAAGATTTAACGGCACATTTTCACACAAACCTTTGCATGAACTCTCTTCAAAACGGAGGTATAAATATATAAAGCATGAGATAAAAAAAAACATTAAATAATCAGTTTGTGTATAATACAGCAGGTAAGGGCATCTCAAAGTTGCCGAGTGACATAGTGAGGCGACGCAGTCAGTCACAAAAACTAAACGTGCGGCGGATTGTGGATGGGGGGAAGCTGGCTGTCCCACACATCAATACTTCATCTGCAGCGATGTCGTGTGTGTGTTTATTTCATTGAAAGCCTCGTAGAGTGAAAGAGTGAGAGAGACAATGAGTCTCAATAAATGTTCCTCTGAGTTTCAGCCATTTAACCAGAAACCATATGGCTGGGGAGTGCTTTCGTATTTATATTAAAAGAAGGGAATTACATTTAATTTTGCACCAGTGGCGTCTGAACTCAATCGCACGAGTTATTTCGCTCTTAGAAACCCAAATGGCGAGATAACTAGAGGAACAGTAAACTGCCCATCTGTAACAAAGATGGAATAAAATAGTGTCCAGACCAAAGGCTATGTGTTAAAGGTGCAATACGTAAGGTTTTGACCAGTAGCTAATTCTTACATATTGCACCTTTTAGTAACAGATAGATAGATAGATAGATAGATAGATAGATAGATAGATAGATAGATAGATAGATAGATAGATAGATAATCTATTCCACGCTTAGTTTTATTGGATTGACAGTTCTGTGAGTGCAGTCCGTTGATCTTCGTCCCTCGTGGAGCGATGTTATTTGGGATTATCACAGCGCTCGTGTCCCAAGGTGAACACTGTTTCTATGGCGAATGACCCGCTGTTTTCATCCATCTGTCGGCTCCAGCACTGTGCAGACTGACAATCTTTTTCTTTCAAATCACCGTCTGTGCAGTTTTTCCAAAAAAATTCAAAAATTTGCTTCAAATAGTTATTGACTCCTTTCACTTGGGGAAATAATATTGAGATATATTTCTATCTGGTTAAGGCTGATCCTTAAAAATCACTAACTTGGTCTTAAAAGAAATATACTTCCCACACTGTCCTGTGATGTTAATCCTATTCGAGCAGGGTAAATGGCTACGAATGTGACAATGACAGCGAAGGAACTTTACCCTCAGAGTGGTGGGAGAGGATGAGGAGGTTCACACAGGCGGCGCCGGCTCCTGAGCCAAAGATGGTGATTCTCTCTGGGTCCCCTCCAAAGTGGGCAATGTTTTCATTGAGCCAGCGCAGGGCCTGGATCTGGTCCAACAAGCCATAGTTCCCCTTAGCAGACTGGTCCCCTGTGCTCAGAAACCCTGCAGGGCAAATTAGAACAAACACAGAGAGGAAAAAGAGAAAGGAAACAAAGATTATGTGAGGAGAGAGGAGCAGGGCGCAAATTCAAGGGCGAAGGGGAAAAACCATCATGTGCATTTACTTAGATATTCTGCAAAACCCAAAGACGGCATCCTGTCATTGTCAGGAACTCCTCGGAGGTTTCACTCAGAAAGCTTTTGCCAAATTACTCATTTTTTTTCATACCCACGCTGGAAATGCAACACAGTTAAGAGAACTAACTTGTCAGCAGAGAGAGGAGGAGAGCTACAGAAGGCATGTTTCACCTAGTTCCATTTACACAGTAGGTGCACACCCACAGCAAGATGAAATAAAATGAACAAAACGAACAAGGTTTTTTTTTTGGAGATATCGTTCGTACAGATTTCTGCCATCTCTTGATTTTAACGGAACCAGATGGCACTCCGACAAGAATGTCTCTTTTCAGAAATAGTGGCCCGATTACTGAAGATAATCCAGACCTTGTTGTGAATATTTCCCCACCTCTAAAACCTCATCTGCTGAAGGAATTGTGCATCTAATCACGAACAAGAGCCTAGCTAACTAAGCTAACTATGCTAGCAAAACCTTTCAGCCCAGCCGAGGAGACCGCCATCGACTGATGCCCAGCACTGTTACGGACATCAAGTCCCTCGAAGCCAAAACAACGAGCTTAAACGCTAAAGACCTCTTCAGAGCCGGGTGATTAAACAAAACATTAAAATCACTGGCGACAGAAGCTTTAAAGAAGCCGAATCTGTTTTTTCTTGTCTCTAACGTTAATTTGTGAGAGTGGAGACGAGCGCATATTAAACAGCTGGTACACAACACGTCTTTATAAACCAACAACCCCCGTCCGCCGACTTGTTTGTCGTTTAGCTGCATTCATACCGTGATTCCGCCGGTGGGGTTTGAGCTGAATAGCTATTGACAACACCACCTCAGGCTTTACACAGTGGAACTATGTCTATACGTCACCTCAATGAGCATATTGGTTGGATAATAAATGTTTACTTTGCACAGGGATATGTACAGTATAACTCACGAGGTATACCACTATACACAAGGCCCTGTCTTCTCTATAGCATAAGCCACAAATTGTGTGAATACCGTCAAGTGAGCGTAAGTCAGTAAGTCTTCTTCTGCGCTCACTGATAGAGACACGTATAGGTACCTGACGTAAGGCCTTTATATTCTAAAGGGCAGGTAGAGTGAATGGGGACAGTATGGGGAGCGCACAGAGACAGATGGTGAGAGAGGACAGTCAGCGCGCTCTCAAGTGTGCTCAACAGCAAATTAAGTTTTATTGTCGATGATAATAATGTAAGTGATGGTGATGATGATGGCGGCGGTGATGATAACCTGCCAAATTGACCTTTTCGACAACAGTCACACACACACACACACGTGTCTCATCCCACACTCCTCACTGCGCCGCTGGCAACACTTCGAGCCTGGAGTGTTTTTGGGTGGAGGGTTCACGTGACGGCATAATGATTCATATAACACAGCAGCGTTGTCCAAAATTATTTGAGGAATAGTATTTCTTACGTCATAGGTTACTCGCCGCGGTGCACGCACGGACAGAATGATGCGAGAATAGTTGATTTCAAAAGCAATCCAGTCACTCGAGATAAGGTTGGAAATACTAAAAAAAAAGCCTGTGTTGTAGTCATAAATCATTAAAAGGGCAATAATTAAAAAAAAGCCAACATGTTTCGACCATTAGGTTTTCATCAGGGCTTCAAACAAACAAAGAACAGCATCTTTATAGTGGCCGGTGGTCTTTTTTTTGTAAAGTTTCATGTCTGGTCCACAGTTTTAGCAATATGCATTCTGTACAAAAAGTTAAGCCTTCATCCATTCCCCTCAGTTAAGAACAAAGAATATGTGATAAATAAAAAAAACACATTAAGGATAAAAAAGGAATTAAAAAACACATTTTTGACTGCCAAAAATAAACTGCCCAGAAATAGAAGGGAATGAAAAAACTGACTTCACCTGCACGTAACATTATTGCTTTGTGCTTCTGTGCTACGCCATCATCATACTGTACAGCAAGAATTAGATCTTAGATTAATATACCGCTCCACCCGAATGTGCCTGCTGCCTCCGCCTGGACGTCCACATCAAGAGGAGAACACCACGTTTTCCCGCAGCGACCTCGATGCTCGCTCATATTCTTTTACATTATCTCCGAATCACGACCAGATCATCTTTTCATCTCGAGAGGCCAAATTAATGCTTCAGTAAAAAGTCTGATAGTTGCGCAACCTGCAACCGCAAACAGCGACCCGGCCTTAAGAAAACTATAATCTCTTTTTTTTCTTACCTAATGATAATGAGATAATGATCATGAGAACCCACTGCTCGATTAAACTGTGATCTAGAGATAATAGGATTGCCTAAATTATAAGAAACCACAGCTGCTCTCGGCGTCCATAGGGCCGTGTTTAGTGTCGAACGGGTTATTAAAAACATCTTGTTACTTTAATATCACTGTTGTGGCAGAAACATTACCTCCACAAAGGATTACTCCCGGTAATCAGGATATAGTTTGCATGTTACTGTGTGATAGCGTTATCGTTAGATCATCCCGGCAATTGACCGGCTCGTAGCCTGGCGTGACTCTGACCCGGTAACGTATCCGCGCTGACCTGCGCCGCTTATCAAAACCATAGGCATGTGGAAGCGTCTGCTCCGCCCGGCCGAGTGCCGAGATGCCCGCCACAGTTGCCTGGCAACTGTCCAGAGCTTCAGGCAAAACGATATGGACAGACACTCACAAAAGCACTTGCATACACACATTCGAGCACTTCCACATCCAAGCACACACAATCAGGTGCATGCATGCGCACCGTGTACGAACTAGCATGGCGGCCCGAGCTAGCGCCTCCTGTCGCTCTCGTTGCAAGGGCAACATGAAGAGAGGGAGACGTGGTTTATCTCCCACCATTGAAGATAAGTCAAACAAGTTCTCCTCTCTTTCTCTTTCACTAAGTTTTCTTTCTGATCCCCCCCATCTGCTGAGCTGGGCTTCCTACTGACTTTAGCGCTGAGAGCAGCAGTTTATGAGGCTGAACTCATGCATATTCAACACTTGCTTTAGGTAACGGCCAAGGAACTGTGAGGAGAGTCATCAACCTCTAAGTAAAGATACAGGCTGAAGACAGTGAAATGAATGGTTGACAGAAAAACAATGAGGGAAATTTGAAATATCTGCAGCACATTTTAATGCGCGAGCGTCCCGTAACAAAGTCTCCGGAGAACGTCGGATAATAACCGCTGCTTCCTCTCACTTATCTTCTTCCTGTAATGCTCAGAAAATCTTCCAAAAAGCACATTTTATGAAATCTAGAAGGCTTAATGCCACTGAATGCGCGATGGTCAGTGCACTTAGTGTTTCTCTACGCCGATGAGATGAGTCATGGTAAAAGCCATTATCCCTTATTGATATAGCATTGCATCGACGTGATGATGTATTTCCGCATGATGTCCTTCCGCATGCGGGAGGACGAGCGTATTAATGTAGAGGAAACATAGCAGGAGGATTTTCTTTACTTGGCAGAAAGGGCAGCAGCTCCACACCAAGAGGGAACGTTTTCAGCATTTTGTGCAGTATTTTTAGAGTACTACATTGGACAACTTTATTCAGTACACCCGCCTGCACCGTTCACAAAGTCACAGCCCAGAACTGAAGTGTGGTCAGTCGTCTGGCTGTTTGGCTACCGGGACGGGAGCATGCATCTGCAGAGTAATTTTTAGGTCTGAGGAGAAACGACTGCAGTGGGTCACTGAACGCGTTTCTGTGAACAGAGAAGAAAGAACAAGAGGAGAGGGGGGAGGGGAAGGGACGGCGGGGTGAGGCGAGAGTCACAAAGATCTAAAAAAAAAATCCAGAGACATCAGACAGGTATTAAAGTGAATATTGCCCAGAGCTACAGTCAGATCCCAAATGACAGTGAGGTGAAAGGAACGCACTGAAGGACATATTATGTAATTTCGCCATGACGTCACGCAGGGGATGACGGGAGTTGTCAAAAATCAGAGGAAAGATGGTTTTTTTTCCACTAGACACAGAAAAAGGTGATTGCACAGAGGAAACAAGGCGACGCGTCTGCACGCATGAGGCGCTAAATTAATCAAGAAAAAGTAGACGCGGCGCTACAAAAAATGGAAATAAAACAGCAGATGGTGAGCGTCTCCTGCACACTGAGGAATAAAGAATCTGTTCTGATGATTGGAATAAAGTGGATTTTGATCATTCAGTGTTGTGTGGCAACCTTGGGAATTAACTGCCGCGTATGAATGCGGATGAATGTCACCTTTCTCCGTACTGTAAGCGGCCTCTGCTGATAATTTAATATCTTATTTTGAAGGATTACTGAAAGTTCCTCTGTCAATAAAAGAGCTGACTCTGGTGTACAAGTTATTCAATTTCCATGAAATGTGCAGTGTACCAGCACATTCTCACAAGAGTCTCTGTGATCAAGCATGCAGTTTCAATTATCATTACATTATAAATATTTATATATAAATATATCTTTGATTCAAAGATGTGCTGCTGCATGTCACCTCTTGCACATCCTTGTTGGATTATCAACATTTTTACAAAATCTGTTAAAGGGTAAATCCACCAATTTTAGACATTGGTAAATGGACTTTTGGCATTTCATTTCTTTACAACACTTGTCAGATTTACCCATTCCCTGCCATGCAAGGTGCCAGCAGCTCATCAGGAGCAATTTAAGGTATCCTGGTCAAGGACACTTCCACACACATGGGATTCGAACCAGCAACCGTCTGATTACTAGACGACCCGCTCTACCTCCTGAACTACAGCCGCAACATTAAGAGTTTATTTTAAAAGTCATGGGGTGGGTTCTTCTTCATAGGCAGTGGTTTGATGGCTCCAGAGGAAGCTGCCTGTATTCTGATAAAGTGTTTCCAGTGATGTCACTCAGTGGCTGTTGCATTATGGGTAAAAAGCATTGTAACACCGTCAGCCTCATTGCAAACAGTTAAAAACTAAATGATCAAAATCAAAGCAGCAGAACCAGAGATATCGCCTACATTGGGCCTACATTACCCAAGATGCAACAGCCACTGAGTAACATCATCGGAGGCCATTTATCAGGAAACATTTATACTACTTTTATCAAATACGACATTAAACACACGCCAGCGCTGTAAAATTGGCGGCGCTACCCTTTACGTCTGCTTGTTGGCACAGGAAGTTCACCTTTCAACCTGCTGGCAGATCCATTTAAATTATGTATCACTCTGTATGTCAAGTATACCCAGAAATGAAATTATGTTGTAATTGCACTTCCTCCTGCTGAACTAATGCCATTTCAGTACACCGCCCATAGGCTTCCAGCGCCATTGTATTTATTGGCTGACTTATCTCACTCAATTTCTTAGCTCTCGTACGTCCGCTCGAATGGTACCAAGCTGTGCAATAAAACCGGGCTGTCATGCACATTTTGAAAAGCAAAGCTTCAAACTTCTTACTGACACAAAGAACGTTTCAAAAAGCGGTTCAAAGAAAGTTTTTCATTTCAGAAAACCACTGATCGCTGATGAAAATCACA
>CAEMYA010000028.1:1251523-1275447 GCA_903131615.1 Diplodus sargus
GATAAAGGCTAAGAGTAACCCCCCCCCCCCCAAAAAAAAGAAAAACCCAAATGGAAATAAAAATCCATTCATTTTGGAGCAAAAAAGATAAAAAGCTCATGCATACCTACAATGCCTTAATGAAAGGTGGATTGGAAAAAGGTCCAAGTGGTGTAAAAAGAAGGACACTTCTTGCAGTCTATCTCATCGCTTGTATGTCCTTTTATTCCGACAGCATTTCAGGACTTTAGACTTTTCATCGGCTGAGCTTAAACGCAGCATTTATCTACTTTATATTATATTAAAATCTGGAACAAATGGTGTCGGTATCAGATGATAAAAACACCTGAAGACATCCCACCGATTGCATTAGGTAAACATTTGATATGATAAAACACCAAATATATCTATAAAAAGTAAGGAAACAGAGTGAGTAGCAGTGATGTGTTATGATGGAGAGGGGCTCGGCGCAAACGGAGGGTGATCGGGGGGTGCGGGGTCGCAGGGTGAAAGTGTTTCACTCAGCCCCAAATCCAAGACCAACAAGGAGCTCACTGTCTCTCCTGCGCCTCCACAACACTGGCACATTATTCACTTCTCTCTCTCTCGCTTCAACCTAACCTGACACCATCCTCCCTAACACCCCCCTCCTTAACATCTATTCTCAATTTAATGTCTCACCTCCCGATAGAAACCGCCTATTTTCTACTTTTTTCATTATTCTGGTTCTGTCTCATTCGGTCTCGTATGGAAATCTGAATTGATTTGGGTGTAAAAAAGTTTTCGGCCTGACTCAGCGCCTTTGAATGCTGTTTGCAACCCAGACCCACACCCCGCACCCGAACAATGCAGTTTTCCTCGCAAATTACTTTCGAAAAAGAAAAAAAAAAGGAAGATGCTAATAATAGTATTCTCCGGCGCTGTTTGGGAACCCGTTTCCAATCCATACCCGAGCAATTAAGAGAGGAATTCAGGCCTGTATAACCCGGGCCCTCCCGATCCTGTCAGGATCCATCAGGTGTCGGCATAAATGTCAAGCTCCACCAGTCTCCTACTCATCCACCCTCTCAATCTCTCTTTCTCTACATCTCTCTCACTTTCAAAGCTCTATAAATGTCATTTCATCATGCACTTGTCTTCATTATGACTATTTTTTTCCCTCCTCTCCCCCTCATCGCTCTCCCCTGCGCTCTCGCAACCGCTCAGCTTTTCCTTTTCTTTCATCTCTATTCTATCATTCTGCTCCTCTCCCAGGCAATCCTGCATGAATCCTTCCTTCTGTTTTCACCGTTAAGAAACCACACAATTGGATTAGCTACATCTGTCTCTTTTTAAACCATAGCAATTAGAGATGCAAGGGAGAGAGAATTCAATACCCAAATAGCACAGAGCCCAAAATAAAAAAAACAACAAAAAAAACCACACACATTGGCACAAATTAGAGCACATGCGCTCAGGCGTAGACTCGCACATACGCCGCGCTCGAGGAGACGTCACATGCTCAGACGTGTGCATAATGCTATGTAATATACAGTACATCTGGGCACGTGTACAGAAACAGATGCACATGCTGTCTGCACAGATTTTGGCTGCATCAGTAAAGAGAGCGTCTCCATTTGACTGCAGTGAACTTGAAAATGTACAGCGATAGCAGGGACGTGCAGAAATCCTTCCTCCCCCCACCACCACCACCACCACCAACAGCAGCAGCACCACCCCACTTTAAAAATGAAGAATTGCAGGAAGCCCTGTAACATTATGAAGGACAATAATTTAGCAGATCGTTTCGTGAGGACTTTAGTGCGAGAACAAAAAGTGCAGGTGGAAAAAAAGGACTGAATATTGATTTTGCGGCGATGCATCACGCAGGATAGTCAGAACATCAGCGTGTGGTTGATCAGCCACATAGCAACAGAGGGAGGAAAGTAAATTAGCTCCTCAGGCAGAGGCCCAAAGAGCAGCGTCAGTAACGGGAGGGAGTGAGGAACAACTATTTTGTATGGAGCTCCTAATGCAGTTTAGCTGAAAGCGTGCCTCCGAGAGGGAGTGACAGATTTGTGCACTAATAAAGAGCGGCTAACAATGGACAATGTAATGTGCTCAGAGAGTGATGAGGCTAAGACGATTATTAATACAGATACAAACACAACAGTCCCCACAGAGTTTGAAAATGGAGCACGAGGAGGGGGGCGGGAAAAAAAGAAAAAAGCATGCAATTAAAATACCTTCATCCCTTGGTCTGTTCATTGTAGACTCATCTTGTTTTTTCGTGAGCGGACCTGAGGTTCAGAGAGAAAGAGAGGAGGGGGAGGAGAGACAAAAGACAAAATTCAAAAAGATTGCATTTGCAAATAAAAACAGAGGGGAAAAAAACAATTGGAAGATTAAAATGGAGAAAGATGAGACAGTCGGCTCCGTTACGTTTCGGTGGCCGCGTACGACTGAAGACAAACTGTTTACAAGGATTACACACCGTTTCCTGAAAAGATAACCCCGAACTCATCTGTTTTAACCGCTTAGGATCTAGTCACGGACTGCCTACTAAATGACCCCAGGGGCCACTTCTCCTCGACCCTTCTCCCAATCAGCCCTGACACACGGCTGCTTTGTGGAGAAAAATCAATGAGCGGAATCAAGCCATCACTCTTTTCAGTCAGAAAGACAAAAAAAAAAAGGAAAAAAAAAAAGCAAAGGAATGCCAAGATGAGTCTGTGTCCTGCTCCGGCTCAGGAAGGACGGTGTTGCAGTCCTCGGGCAAAAGTCCCTGCTTGATCCAGGGAGACTAGACTGTCAAAACACAACACTGAGGAGACACAAGCTCACACGGGCGGGCACAGATACTCATCCTGGATCCATGTGACCTCGTACGCACATTGTGCACGGAGATGTGCCGCCATTAAGGCCTGGAATGTGAGTCTTTCTGTGGAAATTAGCAAAGAGGGAGCTGTTTGTGATATTTACACCGCCTGCGAAGGGATGTGACAGGATTCCCCCTCGCCAAGGTCAAAGAGGAGCCCCACATTAAGCTTTAATGGTAACGCCAGTTAAATGCTCCATAGGGCACAGGCAATAACAAGCATTTATCACGGACCGACCAACGCCTCGGCACGTCAACCTCTGTAGGTCTTAACTGATAAGGATCCCATTAATTTGTTTTTTTTCTTGGTTTCTGTCAGCGGAGCTCTCCATCAGCCCGCAATTACCTCAGCGTTTTGTGTCGTTCTCAGCCAGCGTCCGCGGGTCTTCAAGGGAGCCGTTAAAGCACACTCACGTTCGCACGCACGCACACACACGTGCAGCCCCACACACTACGCGTTGCATGCTAACAGTGTCCTTATCATCTGTTGCTGTCCTCCTCGTTTCCCACCCAGCAGCACACTCCCCAGCTCTCCGGCGGAGGGAGGGGGGGGAGGCGCGTTTCACTCTCTCATTTTATAGAAAACTCTACGTTGGGGTTGCCAAAGGGTTTATCACTCAGCCAGTGTGCTGCTGACATGTCTGTTTCTATCATTCTGCTGGAAAACCTCCCAGAGAAGTTTGTGCCACAAATGTGGTGTATACACAAAGGAGGACACAGAGCATCACTGCACTCCACCCTCATAATGCTGCATTTTCAACCCATCTCTCGAAAATGAAAATGGTTTCCTGATATAAAATGTTTATCTTCCGTCCTAAATGGAAAAGAGGATCAATGCTGAATGGATTTGCTGCATCCTCCCTAGTATCACCATGCAGGCGCCGGAATCCGGAGAGCATTTCCTGCCACAGAGGGAGATGGTACAGTATTTGGACCTGGGCTAACAGAGCAAATTGTCAGACGGACCGGTAATGGATAAAAAGGCACATTAGTCCTCCGTCTTGTCGGCACTTCCCGACTACTTAGCACCACTCTAAAACCACACCTCGCCAGTTAATGGAGAGTCTGATTTCATTCTTTTCCTAATGCCTAATAAAGTGCTAACCTATACCTGAGAATAAGCTCCGCTCAAACAGTCGCACTTTGTAACAGACCATCAGACTTCACCTTAAGGCCTCACCTCGCCTATACTGACGTTGTATCACTGTCTTGAACGACATGACTGATGTGTTTAGGATTATTTTCACTGTCATATAATCTGTTGTTTTGTAATTGCTGAGTCTATTCAATGTCAAACAATAGTATAAAGGCCCATCGTAATTACCCAGAACCCATGGTCTTTGTTTTGTCAGAGCAACAGTCCAACATACGTCACGTTTGGTATCACCGTCTGTCCCGAGTGATCTGATCACAAACGGAGCCGCCTCGAGCTCGTCAATTCACGCCTCACGCCTTGACATGTGTCTCGAGTGACCTCTTCCCTGCTCCACACGCAAATATACACCTACGTCACTGGAACAAACTTTAAATCAATCACAATCACAAGCAAGATGCTTGATAATATCCCTTAAAATGTTGGTCATCAGGATGACGTGGAGGTTCTTGCAGGTATAGACGGGTATTTGAAAAGATGCAGATATAAGTATAGAAGTTATGTGTATGAATGCTAAAGAAAGAAAGGACGGTAAATACAAATCCTATTTATCAAGTAAAGATTTGAATTGAATAGAATACTCATGGCCCTGCCGCAATCTTGACTAACCGAAAGACTACAATGGATTAGAAGAGATAAAAAGTAGGATGTAGCCAAATGGAAACGTGCTCCCATCGCTACCATCTGCCTCGGTAGAGAATCCTGCCAGTAGGTCGTACTGTCACATGACATGACGGGCCACTGGTCACTGAAATGCACTGGCCTACGCTGGAGCATTTAGCTCGGATTGTCCCAGTACTGTTTGACCCGATGCAGCTCCCTCTCTCAGTCAACAGCGTTTTCTGTTCGGTTCAGTGAGCTAGTGGCCAGAGCGCAAGCTGTCCCCCGTCCCTCTCCATTTCCTCAGTGCAGTAAACGGGATGAAGCTGCAGTATGTCATGTCTATGGTGGCCTGTCTGCTTGACAAGGTGTCAGACACAGCTTCGGTTCAACCCCCTTGCATCCGGGCAGCAGCTTCCAGCACATGCAGTCCTATCCTTTCTGCTCTCCGGCTCTTCCACAGTGCCCCCAGCCTCCAGCGCCATCCTCGCCTCCACTGTCCTACCTCCTGAAATATGGTTTTTAATAAAGAGCACGGTAAATGGCTGCTCTAGCGGCAATAAAAATGAAGGATCTCAGGCCCTTGGCTGAGGAGTGTCTTGAGGAAATAGGAATGCAGTGAGACGGTGCTCTTGCCTGGAAGCCTTGCGACACAGTGTAGTTAGGGTGGAACACTGTGGAAGGAGGAGGGGAGCAAGAAAGATCGATAAATTAACAGTCTAAATATCACTGGAGTCCACAAGAACACCTGTATTATTTATGTTATTCTAAAAGGTTATAAGATTTCCATTCGAGTTGAAGACGTAGCCGGCTACATAGTGGCCTGGTTGGGAAGGGCACGGAGCTTATTTGCATTCAGAACAGTGACCCCTTCTACCGCCATCTGCATAAAGATGGAGGAGAGAGGAGAAGAGGCAGGGATGATTTCAGGGAGGAGAGAGCAGGACGGGTGAGCAGATGCAGAAAGAAGAAGAAGAAAAAAAAAGAGCTGGGAATTTTATTTGGTCCAAAGAATAATCCAGAGACGGTGAGAGTATTTCTGGTTCTGAAACAGAAATATCAGGTGAGGGGGGACCACTTAAGGTAGAATGGGAGGATAGTACATAATGTTGTACTCCACAGATTAAATGTGTCAAAATCGAGTTGTGCAGGCCAGATTTGGCACCAAAACATTTTGATCCAGGCTGCCTATGATTCTGTGCTGCCAATTCATTTTGGCCCACTGCATCCGCCGTGAGTGGGAATGCAGCTGCTCGCTGCCAAACACAGCACAAAACAGCGCCGACATCCCCCCTTTAAACACGCTCGACCAACACTCACTGATACTATTTTAGCAAGCTAACCTGCCTCGTCAGAGTCAAGTCAGTTTTATTTATATCGGCCAATATCACAAATCACAGTTCTGCCTCAATGGGCTTAACAATCTGTGCCCAACTACCTCACTTGCTACAAATTAGGCATTTTAGCATGCTGACAATAGCTGATGCTGAATGTTTTTTTTGGTATTAGGCCCCAAACCAAAATACTTGACAAGTCAGAGACCTCCAAATCTGTCCTTCCGTCCAATAGTTTTCGAGGAATCTCACTCCAAATGTCTAAAACTCCTTTCAAGTAAAGTAAGGGGATCATCAAACTCAAAAGGGTACATCATCAGGGAACCGTGAATGTCTGTCCAGAATTTCATGGCAATTCCATCCCACAGTTGACATGTTTCCCTTCAAAAGAAAAAATTCAATCAGCTGGTGACGCAACAGGAAAAGACAGGGGATCACCAAAGTCAGAGGATTTAGCCACTGGGGACCATGAATGTCTGTACAGAATTTCATGACAATACATCTGGCAGTTGTTATATCAGAAGCCGTTTTTATCCTGGGCAGCAAGCTGCCAATGTGGCTGTCCTTTTTGCGGCTATGTCTGCAGATTTAGACAGAGGGCAGTAAATTAGGGGTCTGTTTTGGTCCGCCAATTTGCCGCCTGCCGGCAGCTATCTTAATCCGAGACGTCAATGTGCCGGCAATTGCGTGAGATGGGCGGAGGTGTCGATGACCTGCACTGTTGTGCGACCCACAGCCGGGGAGTTTTAAAACCAGGGAACAGCTGATCACAGCAGTCAGTCCATCACTTCATCCACGGACGTAAAGATGAGCAACTGGAAAGCCGCTGAGATCCGGGAGATGCAGCGTCTCCTCGGTCTCTGTAGCTGTTTGGTTGTGTCCGCTTGTTGTTGTAGCGGCAAGCTACGAACAGTTGGTACTTTCAAATTAAAAGCCCCCCGCTAAGAACCCAGTTCTAAACTCAAATGGGGTGCAATGTAAAGCTCTTATTTTGAAGTCAAATTCGTTGTCACTGTTCACTGCCCACATTCGTGCTTCACGTCACGTCACATGTTTATGCCTACCCCAGTTGGCGGCTTTTGGAAAAGGAGGAATATTACACATCTGTTTTAGAAAGACAGGGCGGCACATTGCCGCCTTTACCTTGCATCAACTGTGCCGCCTTTTCTATCTAAAAGGGGCGAGTGATTGTCATTGCCATCCCTAGATGTGGCTGAAAACATTAATGTAAAACTAATACTTGAGCATTCAGGGGCTGCAAAGCTGGAAATTCTTTTGCCAGCCGAACACCGTGTAAATTATTTGGATTTTTGACAGCAGTTACATGCAAAAACGTATTGTGTTTGATTTCAGGGGGCACTTCAGCTCTCCTTCAGTCTCTCATTCTCTCTCTCTCACACACACGAGGCAAAACACATCCTCGGGGACGGCGTCAGCCTTGTGTAAGCAGTGACCCCTGACAATAAGTGACAGATTCTGACAAGCAAATAGGGGCTACATGTAAAATCAGTCTCACTCATTTGCACACCTTCTCCGCTGGGAATATCACGGGAGACTCTACATCATCCTCTCAGCGAGTATGTGACATATGTACGATAAGCTCACATATTGCAACCACAGAGCGCTCGTTCAACGTTCAATGTTCCCATATATTATAGTAGATAAAAAAATAATCATCTAACTTTATACTACAGTAATACTTGATATTTTACACAAGCATCTGTTTCCATCTTTTTGTGGGACCATGTGGAGAACCCATCGATAAAAAGAAATTAGCCACAATTCTGACACAAAGTCGAATATGGTTTCAGCTTTAGTGCTAGAAACACAACAGTGACTTCCCATACGACCAGCAGCAGTGATGCACAAACATGTTTTTCTCCAGTACTCTCAGGTGAGCCCATTAATCATAGACTTTTTTTTAACATTTTATCATCAGTAGCATATGCTTTCCCTCTCTTTGAGGCTGTGTTCTTTTACCTACCCATCTGCTTTCTCCAACGCTCTCTCCACTGGGTGGCCCAGGAAGAGGTGGAGGCTTTGCTGTATTGGGACTTTTTTAGTTTTTGGCCCCCAAGACACTGAAACAAGGTTGCATTTGGATTTGGATTTGCTTTTCTAGTCAAACTGCTACACCAACATGTCAAACGAGAGTAACTACAGCGCAGCAACCTGAAGAGTTGCTAACAAGGCCTTTATTTTAGTGAAACCATGTAACTTGCATGTGTATCCCACCAAAATGGTCACCGGGGTTCACAAACAGTCAATTACAGCACTTTGACGATAAGTTTGGTACGACCGATGCGACCTTGGTGAGATAATTTGTCAGTAGCTAACGTCCTGTTGTGATTCACAGCATAAGAGTTTTGATCAGTTCCAACACAATGGATGATGATCTGAATGTTAGTCCTTCAGCTAATTGAAATGATAAAAATATCTGCATCACTTGTTAACAATTGGAAGTAAACCAGGCCTTTTTGCATCTCATACCCTCATCAGTTCAGTTTATATTTCAGCCTGTTTTGTACCCTCACGCTTTGTGCTCGTTCCCTGGTCCTTGTGTGTTCCCTGTGATCCTGATGTGTACCATCGTGTTTTTCTGGTTTGCCCCTTAGTTTTTGTATTACCATGGTATTTTTCTTTGCCTGGCCTTTTGTTACTTGGATTTTTGATTGTGACTTTGGTTATTAGCATTGAAACTAGCTTTTTGTACCTGCTTTTGTGCGTGTCTTGTGTTTGGGTCTGTTCTGCAACGGTTTAAAAGAGGAAGGAAAAAGTCGTGTTAAGAGTCTTAACATGACAAATTGAATTAGAGCTGTGGAGCATTACATCATCATCATCCTTTACTCACGACAACTTTTAGCCTTTCTTACGATCAGATGGGTAGGAATGTTTTTCAAAAACTGTGACAATATTGGTTGTCTCGCTGACTTGATCTTGTTGATATATTGGCCATGAGAAGCAGGTAAGTGAAAATAACTTTTTACCTTTTTTCTGCTATTCAGCTTCATCGTCTTCATTGTCTGACACATCTGTAAGACTTTGAGATTTAAGACTCAAAGATTTTGAGGGGAACATTCTATAACAATAAAATAGTAATAGAAATTGTAAGGTTTATATTGAAATTGCCATCCATTAAATGTAATGGATGGCAGCACCGTAAGGAGTTTTCCTTTAGTCTGTCTCTATCATAATCATTACTTTTACCTTTGCACATGTTTGCAACAGGGAATAAGAAACAGCGTTGTCCTTGGCAATGTGTTAGATTTGCTTTACTTTCTTTTTACCTATTACAACATTAGTTTCTCGAGCCTGACCACAGTCGCACAGCATCCATGTCCATGAAACGAGTTATGTTAGCATTGCTCATGCTAGCTGGTTGTTAAAGAGGCTTTCTTATATAGCAATGAGGGCATTTAAAGAGGATGTCGCTCAAAAACACTTGAGACTTCCTCTGCAATGTTAGTCTGCTGACACAAGTGGTATAATGAAGAAGTAACGCTCATGTATGTTTTGAGTGTCAGTCCAGCCAAAAGGTTGCACGACATGATGTCATTACTTGGACTAAAGGAGCTAATCATAAGAACAGGACTTAATAAGCACTAATAATTGAGAATGATAAAAATACAACCCCAGGACATTGCGCAGGATGTGCATCAGAGAATATATTCTTCAGTAATCTTAACCACGCCTTTCGGCTTAAGTTAAGGGCTCTCCTGTCTCCGAACATAATCCTGATCAGAATGATTTCTCCAACAATAGTGGAATACTGACACACATCTGAAAATGATTCGACTGTTCTTAAGCTTAAACACTTGCGACATAAACAAATCTTATCCGTCAGTTTGATGCCAAGAGGCAGACCTGGGATTTGACTCTAACGCTGACCTTTAATGGACCCAGACTAAGTTAATCTCCTCCTTAATCTAGTATGAGAGTTTTGTCTCACTTACCATCTTCAGTGGGCACATAGATGTTGAGGTATAGGCAGTCCTCACTCTGGTTCTGAACATACGTCGCTGCAGCATCCAGGTTGTCTGTGAACCACACTGGTAGCATGATCTCAGGTAGAACCCCGTGCACGTTCTGGGGACACACTGGGGCAAACTGGGTGGCATTGCGGATCTCTTGCCAGGAGCCTGGAGCTTCGGGAGGCTGAAAGCGGCGCTCGCCGATAGGTGCGGTGGCGTACGGCACGCCTAAGTACTGTTCCACGGGCCCCAAGATCTCATTGTTGAGATCCCTCCTAATACCACGGACCTTTCCATAGCCTGTGGATACTATGGGGTGTTTCAGGTCGACCCGTTGACACGTGGACAGGGTCAGGTGTAGCGCTAGTCCCAAGACCCACAGCAGACAGTGATCAGCAACCTGCTGAGAAGTATAGCGGCGCTTCCCACCATAGCCTTGGTGGCTGGCAGCATTGAGAGGAAAAAACAACATGTCCAAAATAAAAGCTGCTCTCGACATATGAGTAGGACTTCAGCTCGGTGCAGAGGAGGATCACAAACTCAGTGGGTGATGGGAGATAACAAAGGCAAAAAGAGGATCTGTGGACGGGGACAGATTAACTGTTTTCCTAGGGTGACATGGTGAGGGACAGGTAGCATTCTCAGGTAGAATCTGTGGTCTCATCCGTCGTCCGCCTCGGAACTCCTGATGGGTCCAGAGCTGCAGTCAGGAAGCCAATTACACCTGGAAGACAAGGACAGGTTTGAGTCAGTGTGTGTGAATCAGTGTGGTGTTAAAGCCCTGACAGCGTGTTTAAAAAGGCACAAGAGGACAACATGGAGGAGATGGTTTGACCTACGATGAGATGTCTGGAATAATGACACTTGACACTCGAACAAATTCACCCACATGGTTTTGTTTTATTTGAGAAAGGTGAATCTTGTAATGACTGAATATTTGTAAGTTATTGAAAATATTTGACACAGTGACTGAGCCCCAGTGTGCACATGATGGAATGTGTTCTTGTTTCATGGCAGATGACGAAGTAATGGTAAATATTGACGACATCATCGATGTTATTGATTTGCCACAGGATCACGGGAGCACATTTTAGCACGCTAGCACACCAATCTTAGTTTATGAACGTGGTAAACATTGTCAACATGAGTGTGCTAGCATGGTGACATTTACTGTGCCTACGTACGTCTTTCTCAGAGCCACCAGTGTCGCTGTAGTCTCCCGAAGCCTTGTCCAATTTGAATTTAATAAAAAACTTTGTCGCCTTCCTCCAGATTTAACTGTTGTAATTAAACGTATAATAGTCGAAACCGAGACTCACCTCTAACAGTTCAATCAACCATTTTTCATTTCACAGGTTTCACTTCCGCAGATAAAGTAGCAGACGCGGTGTCTAAAATGAGAGGTACAAATCTTCATTGTACCATTGTAATGCCATCTGACCGCATTATCAATCTTGACACACAATTTAAGTGACATTTTTAGGCTTGCATTTTATCACCACCGCTCGTGATAAGTGGCCGGTCTGGTTAAACTCTTGGTTTCCTGCGGCTCCCGTCTAAAATCAGCATATTTTACAACTGAAATGTTTCTGAAATTCAACTCTGGTCACGCATCACGTCCTCGCTGAACAGGCAAACAGCCATGTACATCACATCTGCAAGAGCAGCTTGTGTGATGCCTCCCTAATGGATTTTGGGTGCAAACACACAGCTGTATTTAGTTGTAAACTTGTGATCACATCACCATGGGGCACACTGGGGTGCAAACTGTGGCAAGAGCAAAAGGTCACATTTGAATCTGTCTCATGTCACCAACCAGGAAGAACTTAGAGAAGCTTACAGCGAGCTTGTGAAGGCGGATTATTATCTCAAAGTATTCAGACTGGTTGCGAAAACTTAATTTGCAGTCCAGAAGGGAGCTTTATCGATGATCGCGGTGTAATGTGGCCCCTGCTTCCTATTTTCATCTCGCAGATAATTACAATATTTTGAAGTGTAAAACAACACTTGACTTCTAATCGACATGAATCCTCAGAGAACACAAAACAAATACAAGCGCGTTCAGACATCGAGCAAAACCCCGTTGGCGAATGCAACGCTTTCAGCCATCCACACTGTGTCGGAGTTAGCCTTTCCCTCTCAACTCACTTCAGTTGGTTCCTGCTTCCACATCATTACAGATGAATGGGCAGTGCTTATCTGACTCTGGCTTTGGGAGACGGAGCCGTTTAGGTGTGATAAAGGCTTTATGTGGCGCTAACTGTTGGTTGAATGCCGCCTCATCCCCTCCACCCTCAGCCCCGCAACATCCACACACCACTGCCAGTCGGCAGACACAAGGGATGACAGGAAAATACAGCGGAGAGATGGCGTGCAACATTACAGGATGTTCAAAGTAAGTGATGTGAGCGGCAAAACAGGAACCAGTTGCCTGGAAAAATATTCAGTTCATTAAAGCCCTCCGTGTGACTCCATCTTACGACAACTCTACTCGTTCCGAGGAGGAAGAGGGAAGATGCGTGAGGGTGCCCCGGATTGTCATCAAAAAAGCTAATGTGCACACGGCCCGAGGCTGAAATCCAACTAAGAGAAAAGATTAATGTGAATTACACACAATACATGACTCCACACATTGGGTAAAAGACTCATTGTGAGTGGGGTAAATTTACATTATTTAGAGAAGCCACTAGCTTATTTGGAATATGAGGCAAATCGTTTGTCTGATTTTTTCTTAACCCTTTTTTGGAGCCGGTCACATGCACAGTAAGATAGTGATAACGTTTAGGGCTATTATTGGAAAAAAAACTGACATTGCAATATTTGTTTTTTTCTGAAATACAAACTAATACAAAACTATTCACAGGATAACTCAATAGAGGCTACGCACTGATGTCACAGTGGGCAGGAGTCGCCATGATTAGAACCACTGAACGGCAGAAAAACGACTGAGTGGCAACTTTGTTCGCAATTATGCAAACTTAACGTTCTGCTTGAATGCTGTAGAAATAAAACATATATATATTTTAAAAAAACATCTGAAATGTGAAAGACTAAAGTTGACTTGCCTTACTTGGACTGTCAAGAATGTGCACATCGAAGCTGTCGATGCTAAAGCGATATATTGTGCGGCCCCAAGTCATAGGGGTTTGAATACTTAGATGATAAATATCACTCCAACGTCTGTGCGGTTAATATAAAGCTACATCAGGACAGGATTAGCCTAATTTAGCATGATAAGTGGAAACAGGGAGAAACATCTCGCTAAAAATGTAAAAAAAAATCCAGCCACCGGCACCTCTCAAGGACATCAATCCCCCCCGACGAGTATTTTTCTCGTCCCTGCATAAAGCTGTACAATTTTTCTTCTTACACTTCCGTTTTTTAAAACTAACAACATATAACATGTTGACTGGTTATTCTTGCCTTCGGACTTCCAGAGCCATGCTCACTGTTTTACCCAGATTTGAGTCTTTAAGCTCAATCAACAGGCTGCTAGCTGTGGCGTCACATTCAATAGATGGATAAGAGAGTGGTATTGATCTTTTAGCGACATATTACACATAATCGATAGTAAGATCAAGTGGAAGACTGAAAATGATACAAACACAACCACACACATCAATAAATATATAGTATACTGTACACAGTGAAAAGCCCGATGCTTACGCTCGCTATGGTTACATAACAATGTTCTTGTCCCCTGTCAGTTAAATCTGACTGAACATACAACACAAGGCCGAGTTCTGAGCGCCTTCAACACACACAGTAATCCAAGGGATGTGCACAATAACACTGTATGTCCTTACTGGCTGGAATAGCGTACCATAGCTGTGGTTTAAGTGTCTGCCAGATTGTTTATCGTACTGCTTGCTTACTCGCATGCACTAGCGATGGTGTACACACGAGCGTAAAAACCCAATGAGGCGTCAGATGTTGCACGTGAGACTCACAAATCGGTCTGCTCTCACCCTTTCACATGTGACTCGCGAGTGATGGTACCTTAACATCGCCAACATCTGTTCACGTCAGCCATCCGTGAGCTGAAACGGCGCCGAGCTCGCATCTCCGCGCATAAAACGGGACAAATTGACACACAAAGCTGGAGCTGTTTGAGGAGGTAATGCCGCCCTGCCAGCGGGACACTTTTATGGGTTTTGTTTAAAATGAAATGGTCAGAGTGGTTTGTGGGAAACTTTCGCAGGGATGGTGGTGCTGTGGGGAATGCTTGCCTTGGGATTGTATATTGCTTTGTTTCCACTTAGAGTGTTAAAACTACATGGGCCTCTACAGCTGTCAAGCTGCTCTCCTCTGCAAGTCAACATCTGTGGATGACAAGCAGCTTAGCAAGCCAGAAACAGAGTGCCGAGTTTATAGACTAAACTTGGGCATCTGCTATCTACTGTCACTGTGCGGAGAGAAAGGGACCCTTCAATTATAAAATAAAACAAAGCTCTGCTGGCTGTATCCTGTATTCTCCGGCAACCACCAGTGTCTAGATAATCCATTGTCTCCATGCATTGATATCTGATGGGAAGATAACTCCCCTTGGCGAGAGACATCAATAGTGGCATTGAGAATTTGTGTGTAACGACTGACTGCGAGTGCACCATTATTCCTTGCTCCGTGATAACATGCACGAACTATGGACTTGACCTCTGGATGTTTCTTTCATTGAACCGGTCTCTGTGAGTGCAGTTCACTACAGGTGTCTTCCCTTTTCTAAGAGATCCTGGGGGGAAATAACTGGTGTGGGAACTGAATCATCTGATCAATCCATCGCCTTCTACTGTTTTGGTTGGGAGAACTGCCTGAAGGCCTTGGATAACACACAGTTCCTTATGATTTATGATTTACTGATTTTGTTGCTGACAAAAAACAGTTTTGAGGCTTCTCTGGGATCCAGGTCTTGGTAATTCTAAGTGCTGTATCGTAGGCAACTGGTCTTGTTTCAGTTTCTTGAAGCTGTTTCACCTCTCATCCAGGAGGCTTCTTCAGTTCTAACTAAGTGGAGGGGAGTTGCAGGGTTTCAAACTGGGTAGGAGTGTCCTTACAGAGTCTTTAAGGGCACGTGTGAGCTCTGAGTTTCATGTCATGGCAATCATTCACAGCTGGGCTCACCTAGCTCTCACAACCCACATGAAGGCTGTTGGATCAACGACCCATAAGTGGCCCTAACGACTCAGAGCTCAGGTTTCCTTAACGGCTCTGTCAGGACACTCCCACACAGGGTTTAAAAGCCTGCAACTCCCCTCCAGTCAGTTAGAACTGAAGAGGCCTCTTGGAGAGAGAGAAAACGTCTAGTTGCTACAATTCGGCACTCAGAATATGCTAACTAGACTAATCTATACTTCACCAGGCATCCTTTCAGGTGTGAGTCCCATATCATGTATTTCCCTAAAATCACTAAAAATGAATAAATAAAATAGAAACAGAGTTTTAGTATACTGCTTACTCTTGCAGATGTCGGTTCAGAGAAAGGAAGTCGTGCTCACAATAGACAGAAGCTATCATAGGACCGGTAATTTGGTAGGTACTGCATGTCCAAGAATAACTTAACTGCACGGATAACAAAATGTGCATTTCAGTTTAACATACTGCATTTCTGTTTAAATCTGTTGTTTCGGTCAGTTCCACTAGAAGGTTTGACTTTCAGGCAGCAGGAGACGTGGCAACACGACAACTCAGCATGATGTAAACATAAGGGATTGCTCATAGGCATCATGCCATGAAAATTGGGTAACCACACTTGCTGTAGGAAGATGTGATTGAAGACTAAGGGAATGTTTCTTTGAGCAGGTTTTGTGACACCATAGTATGTGCTTTTGATTAAAAGAGATGTTTAGATGCCTTAATGTTCCATTAAACCTTTAGTGGACTATAAGCAAGAAAAGGAAGTTGTGGTGGTGATGAAGTGTGAGGCTAACAGAGGAGCCGGAGCTAAGATTAGATTCGTCAGGCTGCATATGTAGGCTCAGCCAAAGGGCCTCATCCTCTATTCACACTAGACATTGAAGCTATCCAGAATGCCTCCATGTACAGACTGCCAGTGAGCACCGGGTGATACGCGAATAGGAGATGAGGGGAAGAAATGGCTGCCACTCCAGGAGAGTGCAACATGATATCAGAATTCAAAAGCCACCACTAGAAAATTCAGTTCCACTTCTTTGTGATCTGCAACAACTATTTGATGCATTGAGGATGCTGAGGCGACCCGACAGAGGGGAACGATCCGAGTCCTACAGAACCCGACTAGTCAACGGGAATAAAAGCCATCGCGTGCAGTCATCAGTTCATTTCACATTTCTTTTAATTTATTTGGTGAATCCTACATCACTAACTTCTCCAACTGATTGAAAGAGTGTATTTTAATTAGAGAAAAAAAGTAATATGACATGTTAACTATGTGGCATGTCATAAAATGAAGGGCGAAGCCCCTGAAGACAAGGGGAGGGCTGCAGGGGGTACTAGGCAGAGATTCGGCAGACTTTATGTCAATCGAGCTTTAAACCATATTAGGATTATTGTAATAGGATCACTGTTGAACCTTACACCCTACATTTTTTCCTTGCAATAGATTCTTTTAAGTCGCGGTTAAGATGAAAAATCACTGCTGACTCCAGTGATTTAATGACAGTGTCATTAAAGCTGATAAGAATGTCTGTAACATATTAATCAGGCAGGTCGATAAGGAACTTTAGCTGAGCTCATTCATAATGCAGTCAGGGAGGGTAGAGGCGTCACGCAAACATGTTTCTATGTTATTTACATGTTATTCATTTAGTAAGACACAGAACAAGGACATTCACATTTATGAACTTGTTTCAGAACACGCAGACAACACATATGGACGATATCATCAGACAGCTGGCTAGCTAGCGTTAGCGACCCGGCAGGTTGCATCAGAATCATGGTGAAAGAAACGAGCAGATCAGCGTAAAGAGCATTTTTTTCAGTCCGTTTCACAAAAACAACCTATCGACGATGTGAAAGCCAGAGCAAAGACACATTATATAATAAATTGTTCTGTTCACATACTGGCTTATGTAGCAAGCTGTCGTTTATGTTATTTTTTTGGCTGAACAAATACCTTTATGACACTGCTATTAGAGTAAAGAGAGTGGAATCATGTTTCAAGTGGAGGATCCCATCAGGTTTTTGTAATACTGTGATATACCGTCACAACTGCGATTACATTTTTCATCATACCGCCCACTCCTACCTTTAAATTGTCTGTGGAAATAAACATTTTAGGTTGTAAGTACTTATCACAGGGTTGAGGTCATGGGGACCCCATAATTGCAGAGAAAAACTGAGCTGTTATTGCTGACGAAGGCCGCGAGCTTCATCCCCACTATTTATTCTATTTACCACAAGCTCTCCAACGCAAAGAGCAGCTCGAGCAGATACCACGCTGCTTCCCAATCCTCATCGCACCACAGCCAGAAAAATACAGACTTCTGGGACTTTTTCCCGAAAGAAAATGTCACTTAAGTTAACACACTTCTCATAATTGCAATTAACCCAAGAAATTACTGCCAAACATCTTAATGAAAAGGGATAACGGCTCGCTGGGCAGATCCTGACTGAGCGGCGGAGGGCCTTGAGCGCAATTCAAAACACAGGTCAAAACAAATTAATTGTCATTATATTTCTTCACTACGCTGCATTCACCCCCATAATTAACAACACGGAAACACAAGTTGGGATTAGAGAAAGTTCACAAATTATCAAGTAGAAGTCAATTAAAGGGGGCCTTAATGAGGCATCAATGCAGGTTATTAAAGCAGCAGCGGCGGCGGCAGGGATCATAAAACAGCAGGCAGCAGGAGCCGATCGGGAGATGTTGGACAGAAAAGGCCCTCTGTCACTGCCGGACCAGAAAATCAATATGTTGCTGTTGGTCGCCACTGTTCTTGTTCCTTTACACCTGTAGATCACATGGGAAACCCTTTTTTTATCTTAAGACTCTCCTTTACCAGCACACAGAGGAAGATATCTTGACAGCTACTGGCCGGACACTGAGAATTTGGTACAGATGAACTCCGCTGCCTCTAGGGGGGATGTTACTTCTTCTTTAGCTGCGTGCTGAACTGTGTTTGGTAGTTATGAGTAGGGGAATGCGTCATAATGAAGCCAAGTAGTGCGCGCAATCTGGTGACACACTAATTAGCGATGATCTAGGTGAAACGCTAGCTCTGTGAGCGTGCGTATAGGTGTCTGTGGGCGATACACACAGTTTGAGGGAGCAGTCTGACAGCTGCTTTGCCTCGAGCTTTAAGCTAATTTAAGAATAAAATGGCCCACTAAGTTAAATAGAGGAGGCGGCTCAGCCATGTTGACATGATTTGCCCAGTCTCACTGATGCACTGTTAAATGTAACAAAAACAATAAATAAATGAATTCATGAAATCATACAATAATCATGACGCTGACGATAATCCTTTTCAAATCTACATTCGAGAAAAATGCTAAAATGGAGGAAGCAGAGAAGGTGGTTGCAAAGATGAAGACAATACATGAAAGCATGTCTGGAGGGGTGCAATCTAAAAGGAGATTTACAGGATAACATTGAATTAACGAACGTACGTTCCTCAGGCGGGCACGTTCAACGCTAAGCTCCCCCCAGCCAAACCGCAATCAGCTTTATTCTTGACTGTAGACTGAGAAAGAGTCAAAAGAGCCGGAGGATCGCAGGCTGACAGGAAACTCCAAAAGTCTGAACGTAGCCACGGGCCAGATGCTGCTGCAGCCTACTTTTTAAATGTGCTCATTGAAAAGTGATGACACCAAGCCAGAGCTGCACAATATCGCACAAGTTTACATCATACCGTAGCCTCCAGTACGAAGGAGAAACACTGGTGCATTGGTGAACAACTATACCCAGCTCAGTGCTCGCTCCAAAAGTAACCCATTCGCCCAAGGACGCCCAAGTAATATTCTGTCAATGTGCGTCTCGTGTTCTTGATGTGGATGCGTGATGAACATTTCGCTGGCAACGTGCAGGAATGACTAATTCATTATCGGCTGTGACAGCCCGCATCCAAGTGACAAGCAAACCCCTCTCACTTAATTTGGAGGACGTCAAGATAGAACAGTGAGTTGGAGAGATAAAAGCCACGGGGGGGAGGTTAATATACAACTCACTTATAATTAAGGGGTCAGTGATGTGATGCTTTTGTGTGTCCATTTGTGGTTTGGTTAAATTCAAAAGGGTTCGAATTTGAAAAAAGTGTACAAACTTACAGGAACAGGAAATTATGTCACATAAAAGGAACCCGCGATGACCCAAACTGGTGCCATCCAAGGCTAGTTACTCTCTTTAAATAATGGAATAATGCCATGAGCGGACTCGAATGGTAGAGTGCATACTTTTAGAAAAGCCCAACAGTCCTCAGTTGTACTCATTCGTAGATACCAGCCACTCAAAATCTGCCTGATTTATTCCATCAAGATCAAGAAAAAATGTCCGGATCTGTCCCTTCATCCAGATCTGCATCAAAGTTTGATGGGGTCTATACCGAAGCCCATCACCCATTGCAGTTTTGTGGAAATCCGTTCAATAGTTTTTGTGTAATCCTTCTGACAACCAACCAACCAACCAATCAACTGGTCAACCAGCCAACAAATGAACATTACAAAAATGGACACGGGTGAAAGAAAAGTACTGCCCACTAAAACAGTTCTTTCCAGCAGAGAGACTTTTACAGGACTTGTGTTGTAAAGGATTAGTTAGATTTGTCACTGCTGTGTCAGTTTGCTGTATTTTGTGCTGTAAATTAACATTCTGGTTTACTGTTGTCAGGGTCGACACTTTAATTATAGCTGACAGTATTCTGTTATGTTACGATCCAAAATGAATCACCGAAACAATACGGCACTTCATTTGCCGCATATATCAGCCCAGAATCTGCTGGAAAAAATATTTTTTTTAATCAAACAAAAGATGGCTGTAATCACAAAGGGACAAAGTGTCCAGCTGCTAACCCTTTATGAAAGGTGTGTGAGGTCAAAATGAGGACGGACGAGAGGAGGGCTTAAAGGTAAGGAGCAGCACAGACCAACGGCGGGAAAGCCTGGCGTGGCTACGGCAGCGGTGGGTGCAGGTAGCAGAGGTGACATGTGTGGTTAAGTGGTCTGCTGAAAGTCAAGTTCATCCTGTAATCCTTTCTTAAAGCTCCGCCACACTGATCTGTGAAGATAACCTGGCAGCTGAAGATGAAACCTGCTGTGAAACACAATAAGATCTACTATATACAGTATGTGGGCCAAAGCAGGTTCAGTTATATTAAATTAAATGCTTTTTTAAAACAGTTTTCTGACTGTATGTGTTCAAACACATGGCACCGTTAAAAAGACATATTTAGGACTTTTCCATCAGCGACCTCCTCCACAGTCCGACTGTGTGGGAACAATGGCAAGAGACTGTAATTCTCTGAGATCTCTCTGACAAAATGGCTCTTTCAGAGGCACCTTCACATCATCCTTGTTTCAGGGTCTTTCACCTTCAGTCTGGTATTAAGCAGGTGCTCAGTCGGACTGAGGAGCCACCGATTGTTAGGCCGAAACACGCTCTGTTTCCTTTTTCTCTCTGTTTAAGATCAATGTCCTGCTGCATTGTTTTTTTTACAATTGGGGCGACGGGGAAAAACCCCCCCATCCCCGAAGCTGAACGTCAGCACGTTAAGTCACAGCCATTGTTTCATTTCACATTTAACGTGCTGGAGTAGAATCAAAGCGCATCTCTGTCCCAATCATCGGTGATTGTGCCGTATATTTTTCCCACAGTAAACAGCCGTCCTGCAATCACGTTGCCCTCCATTCTCATTTCGAACCAATTCAATTTCAGCAGCGCCAAAAAAGAGATGTAACTTGGCTGTTGACTGTGGGTTTTCATAAGCCACCGTCGAAAAAAAAGAAATGATCTGTTTCGAGGAAGCAATAATCCTGACTTTCTCTGAACAAGTGCGGTATTCTATCCTGCTTTTTGTTATAACTCTAATATTGTCTAATTCACTGCAGGGCGTTATTGGATTTAATAAGCAACCTATCTCTTGGAAGGATGTCAGGAGAACTAGTTTGTTAAGTTACCAGGCAACAAAATCAATATCAAACTACAGTAAAAAAAATGTAAAACCCATTTCATCCCATCCCACCTACTGCCAGCGTCGTGTTCTGTAATTAAGCTATTGACAGGCCTGCAGGATAGCATATATATTTATGTCTTCACTAATAGCCCTCTATACTAATGAAGACATTAATCTAGCTGTTGCAGTTGTCATGTCAACAGGAGTAACGTGACAATAACCTGATTTCAGCTCGTAATATTCTGTTCTTACATGATGGCAAACGGCAAAAAGGTAACACAACATGTGTCCACGTGTTTGGCTTGAATGCCTCCCGACCAACACTGGTCATAATGACACTTCTACCAACACGTTCAGATAAAGTCCAAAGAAAAACGATGAAAAAAAAGCACGTTAAAAGCGCCTGGCATTTCTGAGTTCCGTTCCTCTTGCCAGATTCTTCTCGATGCAAACGACCCCCGGTCCAATCAAACGCACCCCTGCTGGGCGAAATCACTTTAATTTGAACTGCGCGTATGCTTAATTGAACTGTTACTGCAATCTCTGTTGTCACAGTAACAGGCATACCCTCGTATTGTTCCCATCATGTAATCAAAACAAGTCCGGCCTGTAATGTTCTGTTAAATTCTATCCCAAAATGTGATTTTTCATTTTTTTTAAGGGTTTGTTTTCATCTCCTTGTATAAATAAATCATCAGCATCCACTTACGTTTGGATGCTGTCAAAGCGTGCTGCAGCTCGGTGTTTTGTTACCTGTTATTCCCCCCCGATCCCCAGCGGAAGGTGCAATATGCTTCAAGGAGAGTGAGCGGCTGAGAGACACATGTCAGCCACACCTGCCTCGCTCTTACGTAAGATCATGTGAGTACAAAGAAATACGAGGCAGGAACGAGCGCGCATGGTTTGACACCGCACGGCCCCGTTTACACGGTGACACTCATTGCTACAGAAGTGTGCAGTCAGCGGGGTGGATTGTGGGGGGTGGGGGAGCAGCTGCAGTCTGGATGCTGCACCGGTGTGGGCAGAAAAAGGCCGCGCTGGAGAGGCGCCGTGAGATTTAAGATCAAGTGATGTGAATTGTATCCGAAAGGTGGAGAGAGACAGTTATCCCGAAAGCTAATGCCAAACTAGCAACTTCAACAGAACCACCGTTTAGCTGCTCAAGAAACTGCTTCGGTGTAGCTACGGAGATAAACAATAGAAAGCAACTTTTCCGAGACACATCCCAACTTTCAGAATTCCAAGCTGGTTCCCAAATGATCGAGGATCCTCATCAAATTGCACACATTCATGGATACTAGCCGCCTAAAAAGCCCTGAGTTTTTCATCACCATTAATTATTGATGATTTTTGATGATTATTAAAATGAGAAATTAGCACAAAAAAAAAGTTGACCAACAGTCCTGTTTATCTCTCAATGTTACAGAAAGAGAAGAAAATCTATCCCTCGGATCCACATCACAATGAGGTCTATTGTGGGCCAAGGCCTGTCCTCCATCCAAGTTCCCTTGAAATCCACTCAGCAAATTTTGTGCAATCCTGCAGGACAAAGCCACAAACCACAAACAAACCAAATAAATGGACACGAGCGAAAAAATATAACCTCACTGCCAGAGGTACAAATGACTTGAAACAGGAACAAGCTCACCGGTTCCTCTGAGAACCTTCTCCTGAGGGTGCTTCCTAAAATCATTTCCCCTACTCAACCCTATTACCAACAAGGCCATTCATAATTCAAGGCAGGTTTACGCTATAAAGTGCTTCAATTCAGATTGCGCTGAATAATTAGACGTTTGCATCACAGATCATGCTCGTAATGCAATGTGCAGATGATGAACAACCCTGTGGGAGGCAGCGCGTTTTATATAATACGGTTTATGAATATAGAATCAAAGGTGAGTGACTACGAGCCAAATGTAAAGTCACAAGCAGCACGAGGAGGAACAAAATCATATTATTGCATCCACATCGGGACGATTCCATCATACATCCAGGTGACGTATGGATGTTGCGCTCATATATTTAATATTCGTAAAGCGACTTCCACATGTAAACTCAACTTTGCTCGGCGTTGACGGCTCTAAAAATAAGATTTGCGGGGCCATCTGAGAGTACGCAACACTTATATCACCTCCCCAGGTATCATCTTCTGACGCATCTGTCTGGAAACAGCGACGTTGCTCCACACCAGGAAAATTAAATCAAATCACGAAAACAGCTCAGACTATCAACTCCCTCGATGCAAAAGTCTGTGTTTTTTTTTTTCATATGAATTAAATGTTTAATTGTCCAACAGAAAAGATATCATGCATGAGAGCGCTGAGAGGAACAACGACCGAGCTCCACTGGGTTGAAAGAATCGTGAGGGGATGTGGAAAGTTGAATGTGTTTAATTTTAGCCTCTGGACTGCAGCGCTTGTAGCTATTTTTGATACGATTACACCGACATGTTACTGTCCCCCCCCCCTTTGTGATTTAATGCATATCCTTTCTTAAAGGTATCTGCCAGCCAACCGATTCCCTAACTGCTGTGGCAATGCACTGTAGTTCGTCACTAATCCAAACAAATGAATAATTGAGATGTTTTTCTGAAAGGCTGGGATAACCTGCTCCTTTTTCTCTGAGAAAACCAGAGGAGCTCCATACGTGTACATGCAGTTACTTCTTGTACTGTCGACAGGGGAAAAGCAAATTTTTGTTGTGTAGCTGTTTTCTCTTTTCTTACTGTTGGGCTTGTTGCACTTTAGTGTGAATACCAGGTCAGACAAAACAAAAAAAAACACGACTGACATTTCAATACCCTTCAGAAAAAAACAAGATAAATTGAGGATTGACAATTCAGTACTACTCCCCCTCCCGTTCAATACATACAATGCTTTAGATGTCGATTCGATATGTATTGTGATTCTACAAGTATCGCTTGCTGCGCTGCATATAAAAGTTGCA